>CAVNYN010287453.1:0-36900 GCA_963692815.1 Nyctanthes arbor-tristis
GATTGAAATAGAACATAAAGTCAACATAGCATGTCAAAAATTATGTAAAGCGTAGACCATGTTACATCAAACTAACAATGGCATCAGATATTATAAATTCTCTGTAGGCTTATCCACTTTTAAGAATGTGTGGTCCCCTTCAACCCCCCCCCCCCCCCAAAAAAAAAAAAAAATCCCAGATGCAAAAGAGAAACAGAAAAGAGTAGAACCGGGGGGGGTAAATAGAGCTGGAAGAATTTGTAGGCTGCATAGTTTCCTTTAGAGATATGACTTTACGGTGACTGTATTTTTTAGGTTCCAAAGTTCGAAAGCAAATTGTATTGGATGGTCCTGTCAGTTGCGGAAAGAGTATTGCACTGGCAATGCTTGTTTACTGGGCCCGTGAGGAAGGCTGGCTTGTGCTTTATGTGCCCAGAGGTCGAGATTGGACACATGGAGGATTTTTTTACAAAAATCCCCAGACTGGTTTGTGGGACACTCCTCTGCAGGCAGCAAACATTCTGCAGGTGTGTATTTTGTTTTTCTCGTGGTTGCATATGACTAGCATATTGATGTATGACAATATAGCAATAATATATATATATATTATAATCTCATCCAGTACTAGTCTATTTAGCGCTTTGTGAAGTTAAGTTCCTCCTGAAGCTGGTGATGTCCATGTTCTCATGGATGATTTTTGGTAGTGGCATAGCTTATCCTAAACATGCATATTTAAATAACCTGAAATTGTAGCATTCCTCTAAGAAGCTATCTTACGAGAATTTGTTGTGCAGTGCCGTGCCATCTAAGTTCTTTTGGAAATCAATGGTAGAAGGTACAAAGAAAAAGAGACATTTATGAATTTGCTTGCATGCTGAATATTCAACCTTTTTTCTTGAAACAAGTTCTTGCCAACCTGCCACTTTTTAAGTAACTAATTAGCATGATATTTCCCACATTATCGCCACTATGAACTACAAGGTTTGTGTTTTTTTAGTGCAAAATTTTTTTGTATGAATTTTCTTAGTTTGGTCCTCTAGGATTTCTTGAAGTACAACGAGTCGCACTTGAAAAAGTTGAAATGCAATTACCTTGATCCGATTCCATTGGGAGAGGGCGCTGGTGTTGGACCGCTAAAGGGTGATGACAAAATGCCAATTTCTGAAGGTTCTACACTGTATGATCTTGTCCAAGCAGGAATCAATAACTCCCATGCTTCCGTTGGAGCGGTAGTTCGTTTGAGGAAGGAATTATCAGATGTGAAAGATGTCCCCGTTCTTATTGCAATTGATCAGGTGAGGAAGTTTGTCTTTACCTCGTTATGTTCTATGTTCTTTACCTGAAAGTTCATAAGGGTTTATTTTTGCTTATATGCAATTCGTTTGACATCCATTATGCTGATCTTACTGCTGTATTTCAACAGTACAACAGCTGGTTTACATTTAGTGAGTATGAGGAGCCAGTAACAGTTCGTTCCTGCAGACCTGTTCATGCTAGAGAACTTGCAACTGTAAGTGTAATTTACTTAAATAAAAAAGATGTTACCGCTTATAGAAAAGAAAAAAGAGCTTCTGTATTCTCATTTTGTGCTTTTCTTCATGTAGAATGTTCATTTGTTTTAGGATGGGATCATGAATTTTTTAACTGTCCGAAAAATTTGTGTAAGATCACAATTAAAGAAGTTAGCTATGTGAAGGGTAGTTCACGCGAAGGTCCTACTGTTTGTCTGAAACTATGTCACGAATTTATGCGATGGAAAATTTTTAGATTCATGTGCGAAATTATTTATTTTATTGAAAGAATGTATGTTGAGTTTGAGTTTCAAGACAAAGTGATTTTGAAAAATTAATAAAATTCAAGAGCCTGAAGTGGACAAGAATTACCAGATGAGTGTGTGATGCTACACTTCTTTTTATATTTAGAGATGAGTTTAACCTCTTTATATTTGTGTTGCGTGATGTTACAATGTCATATGTCATTTTGCAGGTGAACGCATTCAGGTCAATGCTTAACAAGGATGACATGATGGTGGGTGCCTTTTCTCATTCAACTGCAGTAGGGAAACTTAGACAAGAATTACCAGATGTTCCCACTGATGCTCGCATCAATTTTCCTCGGTTCAATTTGGATGAAGCTGCTTCTGTTTTCCATTACTATCTAAGGTTTGCTCAACTAAGCTTATGATTTCCCTGTTTGAATTAATTCAATTCTCAGTATTTAGAAACCAGGTTTTATTATCTTAGATGTTGTCTGATGGACTTATGATTTGCTGTCTGCTGATTGAATGTCTGTTATCTCTACGTCTGCATTTGGTCATTTGGCCCATTTCTATAGTTGTTGATGATTGGTAAATAGGAAAATGCTACATGTACAAATGAGTTTTTATTCCTCTATTTTCTCTTTCTTTTAATTTACAACATGGGGTTGAAATGGTCATTTCACGCATTTTACATAACCCCCTCTCCATTAGATTTATCCCTGGTTAATATTATTGGAACTTAAAATTGCCTATTTGCCCTGTGAGCTGAGATTAATGAAAATAAAAATGAAAAAAGAAAAAGAAAAATGATAACTGAGGGATACTGTGACTGACCTGATGGTTTTACCTTGCTTTAGATGGAAATTACGAAAACAATGTGACAAAGCATAGACTTTCTTGCTCCAGAAGTTCTGTGCCAAAAACAGTGTTTAAAACATTTTGGGAGCATTCTGGAGCTTCCTCTGGAGATCCTAGGTACCTTTATCTAGTTAGTTCCCAAGGGAATTCCTTGTTTGAAGAAGGGGAGCTGGGTCTCCAGTTAGGATACCTGGTACAAGTATGGAATAGGGGCTCTTCACAAATGATGACGGTCACCAGCGTCCTCACTCTTGAAAAGTCTTCAACAGCTAAAACAATTGATTCATTAAAGTCAAGCCTCAAAGCGTCATAATCTGTGTAGTGTACAGCATCGAGGATATTTTCAATTTATATTTAATAATTCACTTTATTCTCAATTGGGCCTTGCTCTAGCTTCTTTATGAGTTATTACTTTCTTTTTGGAAATGAACATTCCTGAAAACTTGTGCTTATCTCTATGTTCATCTTGGTTTAGGTAAGAGGAAAACCAAGCCATCGCCTGCATAATCCTCCGTAGACGAAGAAAAATAAAAGATTATAATAGAGAATATAATCTGTATGTTAAGATTCTTCACAAAAATCTTAACATAAAGAATAAAGAAGATTTATAAATTTTCGTTAATGTTGATCTACTAAATGTGGTTTCGTAACGTATACTTTTTATTTGTTAATTATATTTTTTTATTCACTGTGTTTAACAATTTCTATCTGTGGTAGGCAAAGACTGGTTGGTCGAGATGCATTTTCAGAGGAAAACTGGAAGAAAATATACTATTTGTCCAATGGAAACGGAACAGAGATGAGATACTTGGTTCCTTTCATGCGGTAACCCAAAGAAAGTGGTCAACTACGAAATTACTAATCCAGTAGAGATGACGTTATTTGTATTATTATTGTTCTCAGAGAAAATCAATCTCGCACTTTTTGTCTAGGTGTGCGCGCTTGATGTTCAAATAAGAAGTTAGAATGATTCTGTTTTACAGCAGCAAGAAGATTGTGGATGGTTGGTTGTACCAGGAACGTAACGTTTTCGGCCAAATGTTGAAAGGGTATGACAATTTTTTTTTTTTTTTTTTGGGTATTTATTATTAGGTGTGTTTTCGGTATTCACTTTGTGTGTCTCCACCGGCATCTGGATCCTGCCATCCTGCCATACTGGCATAAATCTACCGGGAGTGGGATCCCTAGATCTGAAGGTGGGTTTGTTGTGCATTGTTCTTGACCTGAAACCATTCTCACCTCTGCATCAAACACCACTAAAAGTCTTAGAAAATTAAATTAATATATCAGTTATATGTGCATGTCTTAATATCGAATGCCAGCATGCATGCATGCTCCGAGGTCATGGATCACGTGCATGCGAGTACCACACTAAGAATATACATACATATATATATGCATGTAAAAATTAGATATCTAGGGAGGGAGGATGATTAAGGGAATGATTAAGATTCTAATTAATTACCGTTGGATATTGCTACAATCAGGAGGAAGCACGATAAGAGGGCAGGGAAGATCGCACTGGACTCGGGGCCATGATTATAATAACTTTTTGCTGCCTCTACTTTAAGTGCTTCTTCTTGTGGATAATTCGTGACAAAAATGAAATCAAGTGGTGCCTATATATAGTGCGGAGGCAGGGTTACTTTAATCATTACAACAATTCTTTAAGTTGACTTCGTTGCATCATTTATTAATTATTATAATAATATAGGCCGAAATTATGTCCACATTATTATTATTATTATTATTATTATTATTATTTCTTCTTCTTCTTCTTTTTAAAACTTTTACGAACATCATCCTTAACTTTGTTCTATATAAATGTAAGACATCTATATTCCTAACATTATTTTTTGCACTATTTTTTTCGACCATCCACTAGTATTTCTTATTCTTAATTAATTAATGATTATTTTTATTCAAAAAGTTCTTTTACTGTTTTACTTATAAGAAGTCGTAAAAAAAATGTATAACATTACTTTCATATTCATAACTCTTTTACCTTCTTTTTTTTTTTAAATAAATTAAGCCCACTCTTTTACGCATTTAAAACATTTAAGGTTTCTCTTGTAGGAAATTCTAGAATGAAATCATCATTTCAAAAAGACAAAAATTAATTAATTAATAAAGAGTTAAGAATAAGATATCTCATATATATATATACACACACACACACATAACTAAGTTAATTCATTAGTCGTATTTTTTATTAAATTTAATAATGTTAAGGCTGAGAACTAATTACTTAATTGTTTGATCGTTTTATTGAAAAATTTTAACTCACAAATAGTATCAACGACTCGATTTTTTCTAATTAAAAATGTGGTGAGGAACACGAGTATAGATTATTTTAATCAAACTTTGTGCTGATAGGTGTTAGGTGACGTTAAAAGTGTTTGATTAACCTAGTCAAAACCATTAAGCAAGTCATTATTGATTGCAAGAGCCTAACTAGAGAATCAAACACGACCTGCATATCAAAGGAAGTTGTTAGTTTATTAATCAGAGACAATTAACAACTTATTTATAAGTCTCCCGAAAGGAAAAATAACAAAGTTGTATATTTTCCCCTTTTTTATACACCTTGAATATTTTTCTTTAAAATTTATTTTTAACCAGACATTTAATTTATTCATTAAAATAACCTTACATGTAAATTTATAAATTTTTCTACTTTTCAAACACATTTTCCATGGCCAAAAAATCACTTCCTCAAATAATCAAAATCATACGCCATCAAAGTTAACCAACTCTTATGTGTACAAGTTCTTTTTTTTTTTTTTTTGGGGGGGGGTGTACAAGTTCTTTGTTTTTAGAATGCTAATAGAAATAAAATCTTCATCCTTATATTTGTACGAATTTTTTACAAATTGTACACATGACATTATCTTATGAAATATTGCATTTTGATATTCGTGCAGAAAATCATGAATTTATGTCATTTGTAAAAGTTGTATAAAAAATTACAATATAAAACGTGAAATGCATGTATAATAATTTACAAATAAGATTTCTCAAAAAGTACGCCAATTGTGTTCTCACTTATTTCTTTCTTAAACTAGAATTTGGTGTTAGAATTTTCTTATGCTTACACTCATACTTCGAGTTTGTATAAACCTGCTACATTTGAAAACCTAACATTAATGTCTTGTCACACTTTACAACTGTAAAATAGTTGACAACAATTAGGTTATATTCATGATTAAGAATTTCTAAAATTATTAAGATTGGAATATATATGCTCCTGCCCACCAAACTGCAATTGCAAGATTAATAATGATATATAGAGTAATGCAAGAATATTTTCAAGATATAGATCGTGCAAAGAAGATTATGAAACAATAATTTTGTATAAAGAAATGCCAACTATCATGCTTGCTTGCATAAACTGGGATGTAATTTGCAATTGAGATTAATTAAAAATTTATCACTTCAGTGAAGTTCTGCCTCTCTTTCTTGGTAAGAGGTGAAACCATGCGATTGCTGCATGTTCCAGTGCAGAAGGAAAGAAAGAAAAATCTGAACAAGAACCCCAAAATCTGAAATTAAGCAAAGTAAAAACAATGAAAAAAAGCACATGTAATTGATGGCCAAGTAGATCCAAAAAGTACTTGGCGTAACGATGGCTAAAAGAAGTGAAAATTCAAGACCAAAACAAGAGAACCAAAGTGCCTGAAAATTTTTGGTAGGAGAAGATTCGAGATGATACAAAGAAGAGCATACAAAAAGTGGAGATGTGGCTATGAGAAAGTCGGACGAAATTAGGAGCACAAAAACATGTATATATATATATATAATAAAAGAGTTTACGGTTTCTCACAACAGTAAGGCTGAGAATCCCTTTATATATAATAGGGATGTAGTGTTTGTGTTTCAAAAAATAATTTCTCATATGTTATTCTTAATATATTGTTTGTTTTTCAAACAAAATTTATTATTTCAATTATCAAAATTAATAATGCCGGATAAGATTGAAATTACCTTCGTAACTTCCAAATCAAACAATTAAGGATTTCAAAATAGAGGAGACAAACTTGTAGTAATTAAATATATGTAGTGAGCAGCTTGAGCATGGATTAATAATTATTTATGAAAACCTTTGATTAAAATGTAATTAATTTGTGCCCTTAAAATTTAAATAAATGTTAAACAAAAATTTCCATTCCCAATTCCCCTACGTTTTTTTCTAACACTAAACGCCATAAAAGTGTTGTTTGATTTTTAGGTATCTACTTTAACACCACCAGGGGGGTTGAGATGTACATGAGAGGGGAACTAAACAAAAAACTATTAAAGAAATAAAACAAGCAACTCAAGATCCCAATTCCTCTAATTAAGTTCTTGGGTTTTGGAGCTGGAAACGAATTCACATTTTCTTACTTGACATATGGTATGACATTCCACTTTTGACTATTAAACACAGAGATTAACTAGAATTCGACCAATTCCTTTTCCCAAAAAAAAAAAAAAGGAATTCAAGTATTCAACCGAACAAAAAATGATTAACTACTCAAATTATTAATTAATGATGATAAAACAAACCCGGAAGCTGGAAGCTTGAAGAAAATGAACAACTAGAAGAGGATCGTGAATAGCTGATCGCTTTGTATCTCTATTCTTTAATTAAGAACAATTATAATAAAGACTGTCCTTAATTAATCCTTCCTAGCCCAACATGAGACGTGCTTCAAGCCCAAGCTTGCAAGGGGCCCAAAATCGTGGCCTTTTCTGTATTTTTCTAATTTTGTTTAATTTTATCTATTTATAATTTTTCTAAAGTCCAAATATTTTAGATGGCATGCTGATTTAGTATTTAATTTTACAAAATCAATTCTTGTTTTTCTTGGAAACAATTACGTTCAACTTGAAATCCTCATACAAAATCACTGCATTTATCGAATTCTAGAGGTTGTTTTCATACAAACAATACCTCAAGTAAATTTTGTAACTTCCCCTCTTGCGTTTTTTTTTTTTAATTGCAAATGCTAATGTTTAATTTTAAGTTTTAATTTTAATTGTTAAATTAAGGTTCAATAAAGCCTTTTATATTTGTCTTGTTTCTTTTGTTTGAGAAGGAGCAACCAAAAATTTAGATTTGCAATTTGTCTAAGTGACATTTGAGCTTGTTCTCGTCATACATAGAAATAATTAGTTGCGTAATTCTATTTGTTCATTTATCTTTTAAACAATTGAACATTACTTGGTCTTGTTGAAGGAATTCTTATCTAGTTTATGAGAGAAATATTCCAATAAGAAAATGATTTATAAGATTCTTTAATTGTTTTTGTTTCTATATTCTTTACATTACGTTGCATTTTTCATTGTCGCTAGAGCCTAAAAGCTGGTTCTTAAAATTCTTTTAATAGTGCCCCCAAAAAAAAAAAAGATTTCTATTATTAATAGTAAAAATAAGCCCCTATTTTTCAAAGTTTGTCTCTAGCCTCCAAATTCTCAAGTAGGGTATCAATGTGTGTGTGTCTATATATATATATATATATATATATATTCACTTATATTAATTTGTGTTTCTTAGCTACATCCTTTGTTATATATTGCCATGAACAGTTAGCAATTTATCTACCGAGTTTGTCATACTAATCATGCAATAGTACTAGAGAACCATCTTTCTAATTTTATTATTTTTTTATACAAGGGCATATAGGGGAGGGGCAGGTGTATTTCGAACTCAAAACCTCCTCCTAGTACTAGAGAACCGTCTTAATTTGATGTATAATTTTATTCACCTTCCTTTCATGCCAGTTTGTTTTAGTGGAAATGGACACAATTTTTTCATGTGGGCAAAGACGTGACACTAATTGCACAAATATATATATATATAAGTCACAACTCAACTGGAATAGCTGTTTTATTAATATAGATGACACACAACTCAACTCACACAATGACAGCACAAATTGAAGTACATACGAAGACGCAACAAACATATTGTTGCTCCATTATTATTAATTGCAGTTAACTGCAATTAATCACAAATTAACACACAGACTGAGACACAATAATGGGAAGGAAACAGAGGACGCACACATTAATAATGACAAAAGTAGTAATAATTAGCTGCAAATAAAGCATTCGCATTCATTATTATTTGTACATAGTCCCGTGACGCCCGTTGCATCCGGGAACAGTACCAGCTGGCATTGCCTTTTACAAAGTACTAGGGTCTCGGTGTTCGTGCATGCTACATTGGTAGTCCCCTTTGAACTGCAAGTTGGCGTCTGAGCTTTCACCTCTGCATGCAACAGTACATTTGCACATCACCATATTATTTTTAATTCATGCGTAATATTGTGCTATTTGAACAAAAAGCATGCAAGAGTTTGACAAAATTAGATACACATGGCAACACTTATCACATTATTTTTAAATTAATGATGATAGTTACATAAATCACATCACCTCTTTATCACTCATTTTGTCATCTAAAGTAAAGTATTTCCTTAATTGATTATAAACACTTGAGCGGTCTAAAAAATAAAGACAACCCCATATTTGTGCCACGGAAAAATATTAGGTAACTCTACATCAGTCAAGAACGTACATGTGGGGCTTTAGATCTTACATATGAGATCTTAATTGGCCTACAGTATCCTAATAAGGTACTCTTAAAATACCTGAACTTTTTTGTTGTGCAACATGAACTCATACCTCGATTCATCCTAGTTTTATTATATTTCTTTCAAAATGGGATACATATGTAACACATACACACAAGTTGACTAGCTCTAGAGGCACGATCTATACATCGACATGCATGATTCCACGAAACTACTAAAAAAGAAGAAATTGAGGGAGGGTTCTAATTACCATTAATAATGGATGCTGCAATTAGGAGGAGGAAGCACAAAAAGAAGATCGCGTTGGAAGCTTTAGACTTTGCCATGGATGTGTATATTAACTAACTTGCTTTGCTGCCAACGTAATAACTCTAATTAAAGTGCTTAACTACTTGTGAAGAATTCAACAACTGAAGTAGGACATATATAGTGCGATGGTAGGGTTAATTTAGTCATTACAGCAACTCTTCAAGTTGACTTGCATACATGTAATTTTCCTTTTTCTCCTCTTTCAATTATTATATTTAACCTTCCATTATCATTAAAAAAATTTTATGCAGGCAATAAAAGGCATATTTACCGCTAATAATCTTAAGTAAGAAAATTCTTTATTTTAATTTATCCTACCAATATATAATTATTTATATATAAATCATATTTACGAACTAATGAAGTTGACATGCAAACCACTTCTTAAATACCACACTTCTAAGCGTTTCAGATATATACATCCTTTAAATAAAGTAATTAATTAATATAAACAAGCAAGTAGATTAAATTAAATTAAACTACTTATTATATATCTTATATATAATTATCTCAATTAAATTAAGCAAGCACTAACATTTTTTCCCCTTTATAGAAGCCCCCATGAAAATTAAGCATCTCTTCAAAGAACATTATAAGGGCTTAAGTAGTTGTATTTCATGACTATTTGAATGTATACGGAGATTGTGATATGGTAGCAAGGTCACATGGTTCCAATTTGTTGCAAAAGTCAAGCAGAAATACCATAATTATTTCTCGTAATATTGGACTGATTTATAGATCTCACCTATTAAAAAAGTTCACTGGCACATTCATTGAGGTGACGTTTTTCTATTGAACATCATCCAACGTGTTAAGATCACTCTATTTGAAAACTATCTCCAAATACATTAACATGGATGGGAACCTGTGATTAAATGGAAAAAAAATAAAAAAAAGAAAAGAGACTGATATAAGGTAAAAAAAAAAAAATAACAAGTTTGCGTCTTATTTTAGTAAAGTAATTAATTTTTTAACTGATCTTTATTTACTTATTTATTTATTTATTTATTCTAAACTATGCCATTGTGCATAAACTATCATAGTGAATAACACGAGGAGAAATAAATTACAAACCACTCGAACCAAAATAATGTATGCTGATGCGTATTTGATTATAGAAAGTTGGAAGGAGCTGACCTGGGCAAATTACAGATGCCAGAAACGCAAGTACCAAAGAGAATATATATATATATATATATACAAAAAAAATAAAACGTGTATTTTTTATGAATCCAGAACTTGTTTAGGCAAGTTGAATGTGTGGGTGGATGACTATTAAATACAATGAATTATAATATGCAAGTTGGTGGATGAAACAAGATGCAAGTTGATTAGTTTATGCAAGTGGATTATATATTCAAGAGGCTTTCTTAGACATGCAAATAGGGGACCAAAACAAGTGAATTATTAGTTAGATAATCCTACAACTTGCAAGTTGATATCAGGATTAGTTATTTTAATTATAATTGTCATTTTGCCCTTCTATACATCTATAAATAAGGGCTTGTATTCTTCATTTTGATTATTAAGTCAAGAGTGAAAATTTGCTATCTACTCTTGTTCTTCTCTATATAGTTTAATATTGCCTTTAGTTTCTTTAGTTTTATAACATGTTATCAGTACTCGATTCTAGCCTATTGAGCACGATGTTATAACCAAAGTTAGTGAAGATCCTAATAAGTTATTCTATCTTCACATCAGAGGTATAATCTCTAAACCGTTTTTCTACTGCCAATAATATTCGGTTCTCATTATGTTTATATGTATACCATCTATATATGTTATACCGTCTACTAATGACTGGATTTATATGTTATATCTTCCCTAAACGATTGAATTTATTTTTTATAAATAACCCTTGACGGGATATAAATTGTTGCTAGGTACCGTCACTATAGACGGTTTATGATTCTTAGCAAAATATTATATTGCTCCCGAAGAAGCACATAAAAATATGTTGTTATTTTTTAAGAATATCACATGCTAGTAGACCATATTGTTCTTGAGGAGCAAAAAGGGAAAATTACCAAACTCATATATGTAGTAGTGGATGTTCTTGAAGTAACACAACTAGAAGTCTCATATATGTTGATATCCATAAAGCTTGATGACTTATTGTATGACTATTTATGTTTATATTAGTATTATATATCTAATTTTATGTTTGTTGAAGTGTTTGTTTCATATAAGAAAGTACTTATAATTGACAAGTTAGTAAAGAAAATGACAATGTTAAAATTCATCTCCATCATGAGTCAACAACTTTGAGATTAAATTTGTACCTACTGGTGGGTTCTTTTCATATGAAAACAATTTTTCATAATAAATATATGAGTCTAGTATCATAAAAATTTTACCGTTTGAAAATCGGACATCAAATGAGTGAGATATGATTTTTCTAAGCAACTACGCTAGTGCCACCCAGATTATAGTTTAGGCTTGCATGGTATAGTTCTTATCACTCTTGCTTGTTCTACATATCATAATAGTTTTTCATACATCTCGTTTACAATTTAAACTCAAACATAAGCTTAAAAATGTAGAGAATGATTATATACAATGATTGTATGAATATTGAGAATTCATGAATGCGAACTAAATTACAAGATATAATAAAGGTAGTCAACTAGGCATACGTAGTATTTCATGCAATGAACTTTTGTCATGGACATTAACAAGATTACAAAATTTTCAGATCTAGTACTTAAATATACAACTCCCTCAAGCTAATATCCACTATGAACTAAGAGCTTGTTTGATCTTTTTTATAATTTCAACTTCTAATTTCACTTACTAGGATCTGACTGTTGATTTGACAACTACTTAATAATTACCACATTTTAAATTTCAATTAAATCACCACCACTCATTTCACTGACTTATAATTTCTCTTCATAAGTCAAATTCATAAAGAGAATCTTATATGATCTTTGAAATCCAATTTGTATGTGCTAACACACTTCTTTATATATAACAATTATTATTGATATATTCAAGTTATTAATCTTATTCTTGATTTTTATGATAGTTCTAAAATGACAAATTTGACAAAGATTGATTTCTTGGCTCTTGACATCACGGGAAAAAGCTACCTATCATGTATACTAGATGTCAAGATTCACTTAGAATTTATGAGGCCTAGGCAAAACAATATAAGAAAATAATGACGATACAAGCCAAGAAAAGGCCAAAGCCGTGATATTCCTTCAATGTCACTTAGATGAAGGATTAAAGAGTAAATATCTAGCAGTGAAAGATCCTGAAGATCTGTGGAGAAGCTTGGAAGAGCGTTATGACCATCAAAAGACTGTGATATTGCCCAAAGCTAGTTATGAATGGATACATTTAAGGTTACAAGATTTTAAGTCTATAACGGAATATAATTAAGAAATG
This sequence comes from Nyctanthes arbor-tristis, assembly GCA_963692815.1. Taxonomy (NCBI): domain Eukaryota; kingdom Viridiplantae; phylum Streptophyta; class Magnoliopsida; order Lamiales; family Oleaceae; genus Nyctanthes; species Nyctanthes arbor-tristis. The sequence goes on from CAVNYN010287453.1 coordinate 12,877, forward strand.
TTCAAAATCAGCTCCAAATTGAAATTATGTGTAGAAAGGATTACTAATGAGGAAATATTAGAAAAAATATTTTCTACATTTCATGTCTCGAATGTGCTCTTCTAGCAGCAATATCGAGAATAAAGATTTAGAAAGTATTCTAAATTAATATCATGCTTGCTAGTAGCCGAACAAGACAATGAGCTATTGGTGAAAAACTATGAATCCTGTCCAACTAGTTCTATAGCATTTTCAGAAGTAAATACTATGTCATCTACTAGCTGTGCACATAGACGTGGACAAAGTCGTGGTTGTGGTCATAATCGTGGCCGTGGTCGTAACCGAGGTCGAAACCATGTTTGATATCGTGATAGATATAATTATAATCCTTCAAAGTTTAAGAAATCTACACATGATGTAGGAAAAGGGAAATTCCATTATGCTACTATCTCGAAGGCACATGATTCTATATGCAATAGATGTAGTACAAAAACGGCATTCGTCATGTACCTGTCGTATCACCAAACATCTTGTGAAATTGTATCAAGTAGCCCAAAAGGGAAAGAATGTAGAAGTAAATTTCATAGATCAGGAGAATACTTCCAATCTTGACCCTTCAAAAATGACCCACCTTGATACCATGAATTTCTTTGAACAAGCTTATGGAAATATGCTCTCCAATGATGATATAGAACTCTTGATAGAAGATTAATAAAATGAAAGTATCATTTAGTATCAAAGTTATATTAGTTATGACTATTTACGTTTCATGTTTAACTAATGTCAGTGTATACGCTTATTTTGTATTCAACATGTTATCTTAATGATTATCAACTTAGATGATTTAAATTACTTATTATAAGTTTTTCCTTTTTGAAGAACATGAACACTAACACTTCTTCAAACGACTCCAAGATTGGTAAAGATATTTGCTTAATAGATAATAGTGCAACAAATACCGTCCTAAAAGAAAAAAGAATATTTTACAAACCTGGTTGTGGGGAAATCTAATGTCAACACATTATTAGGTTCTGTAAATCTTATTAAAGGCTCTAATAGAGCTATCATTAGATTATGAGGAGGCACAATATTTATTATTAATGACGCCTTATACTCCACTAAATCAAAGAGAAATCTATTAAACTTTAAATATATACGTCCAAATGGGTACCATATTAAAACTACAATTGAAAACAATATGAAGGATCTCTATATTGTTTCAAACGATACATGTGTACTAGAGAAATTAGATGCAGTATCTTCCGGTCTGTACTATACAAGTATTAGTACAGTTGAAACGGATATTTTATTGAACCCGAAGTTCGATGTTTCAAAGGATTTCATTGTTTGGCATGATCGATTAGGCTGTCCCAAATCAATAATGATGCAAAGAATTATTGAAAATTCAAATGGACATAACTTGAAGAACCAGAAGATTCTTCAAATTAATGAATTTCCATGTGCAGCTTGTTCTCTAGAAAAAATGGTCACAAGACCATTACTAGCTAAAATTGGGACAGAATCCCCAACATTTCTGGAATGAATTCATGATGATATATGTGGGCCCATACACTCTCTATATGGACTATTTAGATATTTTATAATTTTAATTGATATATCAACTAGATGATAACATGTAAGTCTATTATCTACTCCCAACTTGACATTCGTGAGATTGCTTGCTCAAATTATTCGACTACAAGCACAGTTTCCAGATTATCCAATCAAGACAATTCAATTTAATAATGCTAGTGAATTAACATCCCAAGATTTCAATGATTATTGTGAGTCAATTTTGATAAAAGTTGAACATGCTGTAGCTCATGTTCATACACAAAATGGTCTAGTAGAATCATTAATTACGCCTCTAGTTGATTGCTAGACCTTTATTCGTGAGAACAAATCTCTCTGTTTCAGGATAGGGATATGCTATTTTGCATGCAGCAGCACTTATACGCATCAGGCCAATATCTTATCATAAGTTCTCTCTATTGTAATTGGTTTTTGTCATGAACCAAATATTTCCCATCTTAGAGTTTTTGGTTGTGCTGTATAAATGCCTATTGCTCCACTATAACGTACTAAGATGGGTTCTCAAATGAGATTGAGAATATATTTAGGGTATGAATCACCCTCCATAGTAAACTATCTTGACCCCAGAAGGAAGATATTTTTACAGCATGATTTGCCGACTGTCATTTTGACGAGACAGCATTCCCAATATTAAGGGGAAAAAAATCTAGAAAAGGAGATTACTTGGAATGCATCATCTTTTCCCAAACTTGATCCTCGTAGTGGACAATGTGAACAAGAGGTTTAAAAGATTATTCATTTGCAAAGTATAGATAATCAATTACCAGATGCATCTACTGACCTTAAACGAATAATCAAGTCTCACATTCTAACAGAAAATGCTCCAGTCAAAATTGATGTCCAAGAAGGTTAATCTGTGACCGATGAATCTAAAGTACGTTTGAAGCGTGGTAGGCCAGTCGGTTCCAAAAATAAAAATCCCTGAAAGAAAAGAAAGCAACTAATCAAGATGTTCATGTTGAGACAAGTACTCTTGTAGAACATAATTAAGAAACTCTGAAAGAAATTCAGGTACTTGAGAATAATAATAATAAAGAGATCTCAATAAATTATGTTCACACTGGAAGGAGATGGAACCGAAAAGAAACGAATATGAACAATGCTTTTGCATGCAACGTTGCATTGAGTATTATAAATGAAAACGAGGATGATAAACCAAAATCTGCAGAAGAATGTCGATGTAGAAGTGATTGGCTAAAATGGAAAGAGACAATAAAAGCCGAATTGAATTCATTAGAAAAACGTAAAGTTTTTGGGCCTATTATTCAAATCCCTTGTTTATATATATTAGAGTATAGATGATTAGAATGAATTATTTTCCTCATTTATTCTCCACCACATATTCTTAGAAAAATTACTTTTCACATTTCCTCATACATTCTCTAAAGAAATCACTATTTCACTAAATTTATTATAAAAAATTTAAAGTATGCACATTTCTATTACAAAAGACTTAAGGAAAGCAACATTACAATAAAAGATAAATTATATATGATTTACACATAACATTAATTTTTAGCCACTTTCCGCTCTAAAAAGAATTAAGAAAATTCTTTATTTTTGTTCTAAATCATCATCATCAAATATCATTTTTTTGTGAAGCTATCAAATATTATTATTATTAAATTCCCTCAACTTAAATTTTTGTTTTAAAAAAATTTTTTATTTTTATTCTAAATCATCATCACTATCAAATATTATTACTATGACATCATCTCAGCTTAAACTTTTACCAATATATATTTTTCCAAAAAAATAATAAATTAAGTAATAATGTACTATTAAACATGTAGCGGTTTTATGGAAATAAGAAGAAGTCCTAATAGCCCAATACTTGAAATTTGTCTATTAACTATTAGAATTTTGAAGGAATAATAAATCTTTGAAGATATCCTAAAAACTCATAGAATATGTGTGACAAACATTAATGAATAACAAAAGTATATTATATATAGAATAAAAAAATATATAAATTTTTATATATTATTATAAAATAAAATGATAGTGGTTTGCAAAATATAAAATAAAATGATAGCAAAATGTAACAAATAGATAAGTATTATTTTTTTAAAACAGAATGAATAAGTATTATTATTATAAAATATAAAAAAATATAAAAGTTGGATAGTGGTTTTAGAGAGAAAACTTGTATATGACTACTGTCCTACTTTAATATATATAAGATAAGAAAAGATAAGATAACATATTGTAAAAAAAAAAGCCAACAAGATTAATATATACGAGATTGGATTACCCGGCCGGGTGGCATTTATTTTTTTTAAAAAATAAAAGGCCAACTTATGCTAATTATATTATGTAGATCCACTGTTTGTGCCTTTTGATAAGGAGAAATATTTGATAAAGTATCAAGCTTTTCGCAGGGCATGCCGGCAAGGATCAAGCATGGTTGCCCCGTTCCAGAGAACTGTAAACAAAGGGTTTGACTTGAACAGATCACATATGCAAAATAAAACGTTCACTTGCATAATAATCAATGAAATATAGTACAGTTTTTTGAAAAATTCCTTTATCTCTTTGGTACTTGTAGTTCGATATTTTTACTTAACTATGCCTTACATTTTTTCTTTACCAGGAATTTGTTTGATTATTCGATGTCATTTAGATTAGATTAGATTAATTTGGGGGAAAAACACGGTGTCACACTTCGATGTTCTATAATTATACGTTGGTTTTAAGCTTTTTAAAATATATTGTAAATAAGTCAACTTTAAAGCAAGATCGGATCACCCAATTAGATCTAGATATCGTGCGAATATATTATTCGCTGGCATAGGGTAGATTAATGTCATAAAAAAAAAAAAAGAATTGCCAACTGTTATGCTAATTATCCGGTATTTGTGAATTTTGATATTTGTGTAGAAATTCATGAATTTATGTCATTTGCAAAAGTTGTATAAAAAATTACAATATAAAACGTGAAATGCATATATAATAATTTCCAAATAACACGTCTCACAATTTACGCTTATGTTCTCATTTATTTCTTTCTTAAACTAGAATTTGGTGTTAGAATTTTGTTATACTTACACTAATACTTCAAGTTTGTATAAACAAGCTACATTTGAAAACTTAATATTAATGTTTCGTCACACTTTACAACTGTAAAATAGTTGATAATAATTAGGTTATATTCATGATTAAGGATTTTAAATATTATTAAGATTGGAATATATATATAATATATGCTCTCGTGCACCAAACTGCAATTGCGAGATTAATAATGATAGAGTAATGCAAGAATATTTTCAAGATATAGATCGTGCACAGAAGATTATGAAACAGTCATTTTGCATAAAGAAATGCAACTATCATGCTCTTGCTTGCTTGCATAAACTGAGATGTAACTTGCAATTAAGATTGATTAACAATTTACCACTTCATTTTGCGATATTGCTGCATGTTACGCTGCAGAAGGAAAGAAAGAAAAGAAAAATGAAAGATCATAGTGGGAAATAATCTAGACGCCAATATTCTTGACATAAATGTCAAAAAAAAAAAAAAAAAAATTCTTGGCATAAAAATTTTAATTAAGCGTGGTTGGTTGAACTAGGAACACCCTTTTGCCTTGGTGTTGAACAGTTTTAAATATGGACTTGTCAAAGTAGCTTGTGCTTCACTCGTGCTTGGCCGGAGCCGAAAAATATTGTTTCGGACCCTTGTGCACGCTTAGGGCTCCTGGAAGCTCGAGCACGAGCCGAGCAGCCCTTGAGTTTTAATTTTTTTTTTCAATTTTCCTTAATTTTTTCTAGGTAAATCTATTTGAAGTGGCCAAAAATGTGACTCGGGGTAAAAATGAAATACAAATTTCTTTTATATACTCTCTTCATCCCGCAAAAATAATCTATTATTCTAGCTTTTTCATCCTTTCCAGCAACTGAATGAGAAAATCAATAAACAAGAAAAGCGTTTAAAAAATGATAAGGAAAAAAGGGGGAGGAAACAAAGAATATGACTCTTATTTTAGACATTTAGTAAAGTAATAACAAATTTGAATTTTGTTTTTCCTCTGTAAATAGAACACTATTTGTGCAATACCTCAAACTTTTATAATAATATGTTACAGTGAATAACACGAGGATGATCATTGATAACAATACAAGCCTCTAGATCTCTAAAATAATAGAAAGTCAGATTTGACTTGAGCATGTTAGAGATGCCAGCTACCGCGGAGGGAGGATATATATATATATATATACACACACAAAATAAAACGTGGATTAATTGCATAATTAATTAATTAATGAATCAATCAAATAATAGCAATATTTTAAATGAGCTTGCTTACCCTTTGCTTAAAAGTATAATAAAGAGCAAATAAACGCTGTATTTTGTATATCTGATCTCTTTGATAGTTGGGACTTGCATTTTTGGCATCTGTAATTTGCTCAAGTCAACTCCTCTTATTTCCAACTTTCTATAATCAGATACACATCAGCATGCATTATTTTGGTTCAAGTGGTTTGTAATTTATTTCTCCTCGCGTTATTCGCTATGATAGTTTATACACAATTTGCACAGTTTAAGGGGGGAAAATAATAAAGATCAGTATGATTACTTTACTAAAATATAAGATGCAAACTTGTTATTTTTTCTCCTCATCTCAATCTCTTTTCTTTTTTGTTTATTTTCCTATTTGATTGCATGTTCGGGTCCATGTAATGTATTTGGAGATAGTTTTCAAATAGAATGATAACGTTAATTATAACTACATTGGATGATGCACTTATCTAGTAGAAAAATGTCACCTCTTTGAATGCATCGGTGAACATGTTTTAATGAGGTGAAATCACTATATATATAGATCAATTCAATATTTTGAGAAATATATTATTATGGTCTCTCTTTGCTTGATATTTGCATCAAATTGGAAACATGTGACCTTGCTAGCTACCAAATCACAAATTCACAATCGCCGTATACATTCGAATAGTCGAGAAATTACACAACTAACTAAGCTCCTGAGTTCTTTGACGAGATACTTAATTAATTTTCATGAGGGCTTCTATAAAGGGGAAAATTGTTAGTGCTTGCTTTAATTGAGATAATTATATATATAAGATAATAATTAGTTTAATTTACTTGCGTGTTTATATTAATTACTTTATTTAAAGGATGTATCTGAAACAATTAGAAGTGTGGTATTTAAGCAGTTGTGGTTTGCATGCCTCAACTCCATTAGTTCGTAAACATGATTTATATATAAATAATTATATACTATTAGTATACATTAAAATGACGCCATTATTATTTACTTATTTAAGATAAGATTATTATTATTATTATTATTAGCGGTAATATGCGTTTTATTGCCTGCATAAAGAATTTTTTTTTGATAATGGGAGGTTAAATATCATGATAGTTGAAAGAAGAAAAAATGAAAACAAAAGAAACAAAAACTGGTACGAATATAATAACAAAACGTGAATTTTAAGAAACTTCATGTGTAATTAGGACGTGCGTACTACGTATATATATAATTACCGAATTAATTAATAACGTTGATCCCCTTGCTTTATTTTATTTTATTTTTATTTTTTGGGGACAATGTCGGTTTCCTTAGAAAAATTGGGCATTATGTACATACATACATTACTTGATCAATGATATCTATATATATTAATTAATTGAGCTAAGTCTTGGTACCTTTTGTATCACGATTTTTCCACTTTTTTATTTGGTAAATCTTGCGGTAATTATTCTTTTTTTTTCCTAACAAAAAATTTGATGAAAAGACTTGAAGAAGATTTGAACATATGATAGTTAAATTTAACACTTAGGCTTTAATCACTTTGTCTATTTTCTTTTTCTTAAACTTTTTCACTAATAAATTAAAATATGAAATATGAAAGGATAATTTTAAAACAAACTCTAATATCTCTTAATTCATTCATTCAACATTTTCTTCACGTGTGTGGATGAGTGTAATGTTATTTGAAACCTTTTTTTTTTTTTTTTGCATTTTACATTTTTTTTAAGATTTTTGAATATGTGGCGGGTAACAATTATTTTTTACCTATTCGACCTAAATCACCTTGCCCTGTACTCGATTCAAATGGGTACAGGTTGGGTAACAGGAGAGGCGTATCCAACCAGAACATTTGATAATTATAGAGGTGACAAATTTAAATTTGATAATATTGTACATTTGTCATTGAACTTATTACATATGTACGAGAGATTAGATGTAAGAATATAGATTGTCTTCTGAACGATCTTCAATTTTACGATTACTAAGTCAATTGATCTTATTGATTTAAGTAATATATACTTCTATTTTTATATTTTCTATAGAAGTGTAAATGCTATAGATTTATTGTACAACTATCTAATAATATATTTTAATAAGTTTTTTTAACTCATGCAACACACGGGTAATTTAACTAATATTTTATTATTTCTAATCTATATTATCTGTATTATTATTACTATATCCTTAAAACAAAAGTAGTTGTACATATAAGCACCGCTATTTTCACATCTTTTTACTGCGGTGTCTATAGGTACATCTAAATTGTGGTAATATATTAACATTCTATAATTTTGATTTTATTTCCTTTTTCCTAATTAACACTTTCTTTTTTTATTCCTAATTATTTTTTGTTGCATACTTTATCTTTTACCCCCAACCGCGTAATCCCTCTTCCAAGGCCCTCAATTTCGGCCATTTCTCCTTTATTCCTTCTCCAACGTCGTTCCATTCTTAATCGAATATATTTGTCTGTTATATAGCGTTCTTTTTGGAAAATTCCGACCTTTGTTGGGAAGCTCCAGACTCATGGTCGAGCCCTTCTGAGATTTGTTGGAATTCACGGTTTCAAGCTACATCCTTCAATTTCGGTCATTTATCCTTTATTCATTCTCCAACGCCATTCCATCATTAATCAAATCAATTATCCAATATTTGCCTTTTATATAGCATTGTTTCTTGGGAAATTCCGAGCTCTATTGGGAAATTTCAGACTCACAATCGATCCCACTTCATTTTTTGTTAGATAAAAAAGAAATATATATTCCCTCTACAATTGACTGTTGTGTACATTAAAATGTAGAGTGCAGGAAATTGAAAAAGAATAATGCTATGCAGTATTATTGGTGTTAAAATACCCATTTATGTGGTCGTATGTGTTAAATTATAGGTGAAGTTAAGTACATATGAGTTATTTAATTTAAGTAATCATATACTAATATGTGGACTGATGTTTATACATTTGATACTACATGGCATTACTCGTGGGCTTTTTATTGAGCTGAGTTGGATATGTTGTTTTGCACTTGGCCTAATCATCATTAATCATCCATGTCATGTATAGTCTTTTTAGTCTTTTTTTTTTTTGCCATTTTTAGTTCCTCTCCTACCCTTCTAATCACAAAGGGTAAAAAACGTCTCTATTAAAAGCTTTTTTAGTACTATATAATTTGCGTAACCAATATATATGGAGAATAATAACTATTGATTTATTTAATCATTACTATTATTATCATAAATTGGACAATTTTTTTGTCAATCATAAATTGGGTGAGATATGTTAACAATTTGTTCAAATAAATAAATTATATGAAAAAATAGCGGTTGATATTTTTAGTTTCTTCAAAAGAGTGCGATGATATGATTTCTACATCACTTTTAACATCATATTACTCACTTCATATATAATTTGCTACGGGAACAAGTAAGCTTCTAATTATTTATTAGTTTTTATACGTGGGGAGGGAAATTAAATGAATGGAAGTTGTGATACGAATTTGGAGTTTTTACAGAAATATGAATATCCAACCATTGTGCCTCAATTAAAACCACAAGCGGCTAATTACAATGTAACAATGTATTTTTTTAAGCAGCTAAATTGAATATATTTTTTTTTTACAAAAATAATTTTTATCTTCATAAATTTATGAATGACAATACAATTACATCATCTTCGATATATTGAAGGTATAGTTCTTCTTTCTTTTAACAACTGAATTTGTTTTATTACTATATATATTGGGGAACGAAATTGTAATCTCAACGAAATGCTCTGATACATATTTTCTATTGGATTATTATTTAGAGATTTTTTAATTATTATTAATGAGAAAATTAGGCAAAAAGCGAATAGGGGAGAATATTTATTACTACAACAACCCTATGCAATATTTTTCATTATCATTCACAATTTGTTAGACTAGATGCAATTCCTTTTCATTAAATTTTGCATTTTCATATTATTTAAAACTTTTATTATTTGTAAGGATGCACCGTTTCATTACAAGTCTTCCCGTGCATTGCACGGGTGTTATACTAGTTAGTAAATAAAACTAGTTGATTACTATTTCATTATTTTATATTGATGATGATGCATATGCATGTATATATGTACACAGCACATACACAAGCGGCACAGAGACACTATATGCCACTTAATAAAACTATGGTAGTTATGACGTGCATGCGGGGTACGAATATATATAATTCTTGAATTAAATAATTACATAAATAAATACATGCGAGAGTCAACTTGAAGAGTTGCTGTAATGACTAATTTAACCCTACCACGACGCTATAAAAGTCCCACTTGATTTGCTCAGTTGTCACCCGCAATTAAGCACTTAATTAGAGTTGACAGCAAAGCAAGTTAGTTAATACACATCGATCCATGGCTAAGTCTAAAGCTTCCAGTGCGATCTTCTTTTTGTGCTTCCTCCTCCTAATCGCAGGATCCATTAGTGGTAATTAGAATCCTCGTCCCTCTATTTCTTCTTTTTTAGTAGCTTCGTAGTATCATGCAGGTCCATGCATGTCGATATATTTTAGACCACTAGAGGGTTTCTAAGCAATTAAGGAAACTACTTTGTAAGACAAATGAGCGATGAAGAGGTGATCTTTATCATTATTAATTTAAAAATAAAAAAAGTGATGTGTTTAAAAATAAATAAATTCTTACTAATCTTTCGCCAGACTGTTGCATATACATTTTTTGCACAAATAGTACAATAAAAGTGGTTGATTAAAAATGTTTGTGCAAATGTACTGTTGCATGCAGAGGTGAAAGCTCAAAGTACTCCAAGTTGCAGGTCAAGGGGAACTACCACTTTACCATGCACGAACACGGAGACCCTAGTAGCTTGTAAAAGGCAATGCCAGGTACTGGGCCTGGATGCACCGGGCGTCACAGGACTATGCACAAATAACAATGAATGCGAATGCTTTATTTGCAACTAATTATTACTACTTTTGTCATTATTAATGTGTGTGTCCTATGTTTCCTTCTCATAATTGTGTCTCATTCTGTGTGTTAATTTGTGATTAATTGCAGTTAATACTTTAACTGCAATTAATAATAATACAGGAACAATATATTTGTTGCGTCTTCATATGTATTTCAATTTGTGTCGTCATTGTGTGTCATCTATATCAATAAAACAGCTATTCCAACTGAGTTGTGATTTATATATACTGTGCAATTAGTGTCACGTTTTTGTATTCTTGCTTATTATATCTATAGAAACAACTATTAATTGCTTTTTTCCGCATGTCGATCAATTGGATAATATTCAGCAGCTATGCTTAAAAAGTATGAGAAAACAATAGGATTACTTGTGATGAAAGCAGAAGCTTGTAATCAAGACAAACGCAAAATCAAGTTGACATGCAAACCACAACTTCTTAAATACCACACTTCTAATTGTTTTAGATACATCTTTTAAAGAAAGTAATTAATATAAACACGCGAGTAAATTAAATTAAACTTCTTATTATATATCTTATATATAATTATCTCAATTAAAGCAAGCACTAACGATTTTTCCCCTTTATAGAAACCCTCGTGAAAATTAAGTATCTCTTCAAAGAACATAAAGGCTTAATTAGTTGTGTTTGTTGACCATTCGAATGTATACGGAGATTATAATTTGGTAGCAAGGTCCAATTTGATGCAAACATCAAGCAAAGAGACCATATTTTTTTCTCGTAATATTGGACTGATTTATAGATCTCACCTATTAAAAAAGTTCACCAACACACTCAATGAGGTGAGTTTTTCTATTGAACATCATCCAATGTCGTAAGATCACTTTATTTGAAAACTATCTCCAAATACATTGACATGGACCGGAACCTGCGATTAAATGGGAAAACAAATTAAAAAGAAAAGAGACTGAGATAAGGGAAAAAAATAACAAGTTTGCGTCTTATTTTAGTAAAGTAATTATTATACTGATCTTTATTATTATTATTATTATTATTATTATTATTTATAAACTATGCCATTGTGCATAAACTATCATGCATAGTGAATAACACGAGGAGAAATAAATTGCAAACCATGTGAACCAAAATAACGTATGCTGATGTGTATTTGATTATAGAAAGTTGGAAACAAAAGGAGTTGACTTGAGCAAATTACAGATGCCAGAAACCCAAGTACCAAAGAGAATATATATATATATATATATATATACACACACATATACACACAAAATAAAACGTATATTGCATTATTGATGAAATATTGCTTCTCATGTACGTTAAAGAATATATTGTCAAAAAAGTCAACAACATTAGTATGAGATTGGATCACTGGGCAGGGTGGCATTCCCCTTTATATATCCACTGTTTGTGGCTTTTGATAAGGAGATATATTTGATAAAGTATCAAGCTTTTCGCAGGGCATGCCGGTGAGGATCAAGCATGGTTGCCCCTTGAGACGGCTCTGAGGGTGTGCAGGTGGTGCAATCACACAAGGCTCCAACATGAGAGGAGGCATCCAAAAAAATATAGGTGTAATGTTAATAAATTTTTGAAAAAAATTTAAAATTTTAGACATTATTGAGGCACCATCTTTTATAAGTATGTATAAAATTATTAAATTAAAAAATATATTGTATTTTATTATATATTATTATATTGAAAAAGGAAATTAAAAATAGCCTATCCTAATCATCCGATAATTGTCAAGCTCAATTAAAGCAAAAAAATAAAAATCAATCATATAAAAAAGTTAAGAAGTAAAATGCAATCATATCACTTGATTTTCTTCTTTTCAAAGGCAAGGTAAAAGAATTTTCAAACACATATTGTTTCATAATTAAAAGAGAACTGACGAAAACATAAATTAATTATCAATTAAGTGAAATAATTCTTTGGTTTCTAGTTTGATCATATTGACGGTTATTCAATATTCTCATTTCATTGATGTTTTTCTACAGAATTTAATCTATAATCAGGTGCGATGTTTCTATTCTTCCCATCTCCAGTCTCTTTTTGAATTAATTTATTTTCGTAAATACTTTAATATTTTTAACTGTTGTTATAATTCATAAAAATTGAAATGCATCCTAGAAAACAAGCATTTGGATCTAACGAATTTTTGAAAGCATTGGAAGTGCTTTGACACTTACTTGTACTTCACTTTGTTATGGTGTATATAAAAAAATAACAAATTTTCGAATATGATGTTTTTAATTTGAAATATTATTGTTGAAATGTGATTAAGTTTTTATTCTATAATCCTTAGTTAAACCAGGGGTACCATTTTGGATTGTAGCACAGGGTACTCAAATTCTCAGGGCCGGCCTTGGTTGCCTGTTTCAGAGAATTGTAAACAACGGATTTGACTTGAACAAATCACATATGCAAAATATAACGTTCACTTGCATCTATAATTAATGAAATATGGTACAGTTTCTTGAAAAGTTCCTTTACACTTTGGTGCTTGTAGTTCAATATTTTTACTTAACCATGCTTTACATTTTCTTTACCAGGAATTTGATTGTTTAATGTTTTTCAGATTAGATTAGATTATTGTTTATTACTGTAAACTAGTTTATTACCTAATTATTTGGCTGCCATTTCCGGCAGCATTTTGCTACCAGAAATGGCAGCAAAATGGGGGGGATTCATCCCCCACTTCGCTGCCATTTCTGGCAACAAAATGTGGGGATTCACCCCCCCCATTTCTGCCTGAAATGACAGCCATTTGGCTGCCATTTCCGACAGCATTTTGCTGCAAGAAATGGCAGCAAAATGGGGGGATTCACCTCCCTTTTTTGCCGCCGGAATGGACCGTTCAGGCGGTAAGGGTGGGGTGGGGTGGGTTTTTTAGTTTTTTATTATTTTTAAACATTTTTTTAAAAAGTTTAAAATATTTATAGGGGTATAATCGTCTTTTTCAAAAAAAATTGGCGGAATAGTAGCAATATGGACGATTTGTATGCATTTTTGAAAGGTTGGGGGCCGTGGTGTGTCTTAAAAAATGTTAGGGACGAAACCAGTTCTTAACCTAAAGGTTGGGAATGATTTGCGAAATTAACCCAAATAAAAACAGCTATTTCTACTAATGAGCTGTGACTTACTTATCGTGCAATTAGTTTCATGTTTGTGTTTTCTTACCTCTATAAAAACAACTATTAATTGCATTTTTTCCGCATGTCAATCGATTGGATAAACTTCAAACTTAAAGGGAGAAAAAACGATAGGATTACTTGTGATGCAGACAAAAGCTTGTAATCACGACAAATGCAAGAATAATTAATGCTAAAAACACATTGATTCAGAATGAATACCACGAATTCAAGAATCAATTATTCATTTTTTCACATAAGAATACTAAGAATACTTAATAATCGATCTTAATTGACAATATCGTCAATTCAATGTGAATACCGATAATGGATCGAAACAATAATTAGAAGAAATCCCAAATTGTATAATTTTATTTAACCACTAACCCTAACAACTAAACAAGGAGGTTAATTAAATAATGTCCTACGAATACTAAAAACTCACCTTGTGCCACAATTAAAGAAAAGCACTAATGTGACAACAATATAAAATAAGGAATCAAATAACAAGGCAATAATAAAATTCCATATATATATGCCATCAACTTATGAAAAATATCACAAGTTTTACTGTATCTATCAATTTTTACACTCTACTCGACCCGCAAAAATACAAGAGATCACACGATGCTAGACTACTATTTTTTTCACAAGACTATCTTACCGGGCCCAAGTGACACTAGAAAAATAACCGCGAGTTTGACTACACTTAATTTTCTACCCTTTGAGCGAAACAGAAATAGTTAAAATTAAACTCTTAAGGTGTGAAAAATAAATACTAAATGAGAACACAATATAAAATATTTGGACTTAAGAAAAAATAAATAAATAAATAAAATTAAACTTAAAAAAATAAAGAGAAAGATACCATTTTGGGCCCTTACAAGTTTGGACCTGAAGCAAAGTACTCGTTCGCCACGCCTCATGTTGGGCTGGGAAGGATTAAGGAGGGTCCTTATTATAATTTTTTAACGAATAGAGATACAAAACCATCACCTTTCACGATCTTCTTCTAGTTATTCATTTTCTTCAAGCTTCTGGCCTCCAGGTTTGTTTTATCATCACACATTAATATTTTGAGTAGTTAATTATTTTTTTGTTCGGTTGAATACTTGAATTATTATTATTATTATTATTATTATTATTATTATTATTATTATTATTGTGTGTGTGTTCTATTTTGGGTAAATCCACCCCAAAATATTGATTTTTGATTTATAAAAAATAAACATAATACTAATACTTTAGTTCTACTTTAATTCTTGTCTCTCCTCACCCTAATTCGCCCCCAATTTTTTATCCGTTTCAACCCAATTTGATCAACCAATTGTAGGTACACAAAAAATTAGAATTAATGCAATAATATTCAATTTCATTTTTGTAAATTGAAAATGAATTTTTCTTTTTTTGTAGATTCACCCAAATTCATATCCGCTATGTGAAATGTGATAAATCGAAAAACCTATTTTTCTTTTTAAGCGGAATAGCTATCCATCAAGTTTAGTGTAGATCGAGTTTTTTTATTTTTATTTGGATATTAAGATATAATAGTAATTTTAATAGGAAATAACATTATCAATTGAAAGATCGAAGACGGAAAATGTTACTGGGGATGTAATGCAGCAATAAATAAAAGGTTAGGGGTCTTATACGCCTAAAAAAATGATGAGGACAAAATAGTATAAAAGAAAAATTGAAAGGTTGAGGACCTATAAAGAAAATAAAAAATTAAGGGTATAATAATCATATTGATAGGAGTTAATAGAGAAAATCGAAAAGTTAGGGACAAAAAGTGACGTTGGAGGCATAATATGATAACAAATGAAAGATTGGGTAGGCTAAAAAAAAGAATGAAAACAAAATTAATATAACGTTGAATGGTTAGGGACCTAAAGTGAAAATTACACTTTTTATTTATTTTTAGCGGGCAATGTTGGTTTCCTTAGAAAAATTAGGCTTTATATACACACATACATTACTTGATAAGTGATATTTCATTATTTCTAATTACTCTACAATTCATTTTTCACTGGCAAAAAACTTAATAATTCAAGCTCACACCAATCACATATTCTCACTTTGTCACATGTCACAATTCCCTATAATTTCTTCCCACTTTTCTATCGCACATTTCAAACAATAATCTCTTTTTATAGAAAAAGCTAATGCTAGTTACAATTACAGAGAACAAACCTTATACACACACATATATATTTATATATTGATGACGATGCATGTGCACGTGTATATGCCGAGGTAGGCAGGGTAAAATGTGGTGGTGGTGGTGGTATCAAGGTTGTGCCGCATACTGCCAGATCTGCAACTGAGAATCTACTGCTCGAATATTTCAGATTATAAAGGACAAGACTCGGCATGGCCAGTGGCCAAAGGCTCGCACCTAAAGTTGATTTGGCTCCTTTAGTTCTGCAAACTGAAAGTTCATCAAACAATGGGAACAACTTTATGTAGATAATGTTGGAATATTACATCAAAGATGTTGGATAATGTTGGAATATTACATCAAAGATGTTTACTCCTAATGGTTTGTTTAAATGATGTACTCAGTCAATTTCTTATAGTTAGGGAAAATTAGTTAGGTAGCTTACCTTTACTAATCGAAAATACTTTTCTTCAGCTACTAGATAATATTAACCTATTTCTGCATGGAATTCAAATCTGTGAACTCAGATGGAATTTCATCAATGTTTCAACTTGAGCATTTTATTGGCCGCATTTTTTTGGTTATAGTCCCCCTAATGTTAGCAGTTGGCGCTCTTTTTGTACCGACAAGTTGATACATGCCAGCAAAGGAAACACGTGTTCATGGGAAAGAGGTTATTACTGTTGTCGTTGTCTGTTATTTAAATCGGGGGATACTGATGCCAAAATATTGTGCCATTCAAATGGTAGGAGATTTTTCTTTTCTTAGTTTTCTTTTTTCTTATTTTATATTTTTATTTTTATTATTATTATTTTGAAAATGAAATTGTTAATTTATTAATCATAGATGTTATTGTATGTGTGTGCAAAAATAGCTATAACAAACAAACAAAAGAAAGAAAGAAAATAGTATAATAATAAGTTAATTATCTCAAACTTACCATTGACTTGAAATTCTATCCTTGCCTTCTCGTAATAGCCATATACAAGTTCTTACCTTCTAAAACACTTATTCACAAGCGGGCATTCAATTGAAGGGTATAAAACTCTGAGTCCTTCTACAAAACTAGATAAGGCTCCTTATATGTGGGGCTGCTTTTTTTATATTCATATCGGGTAAAATGAGCCTTATCTATCTTCCTAGAAAATTTCATAGAACTCTAGGCAATCCAAACTTTCAGCAAAGAAAGACAATTCTTTTGTCATCATATTTTTAATTCTTTTGTCACATCAAACTCCTCAATCACCACACCTTGTTTAGGTGGGCCCCACCTTGTTAAGGTCAGGTCAACCACAAGTACATTCATGTAAATTCAAAGGCGTTTGCACAAACTTCACACACCTTATATGATCAAACAACACTCCTCTTGAACATTCATGTCCATCTCCAAGTACATTGACATGGGAACACATGCACAATTGAGCTGGAAGGATTACTGAACAAGAAAATCAGGGGAAATGGGGGAAAACAAGTTTTAATCCTTATTATTATTTAGTAAAGATAAATTTGGAGATCTTCAAATTATGAAGACCGACTCTGCAATTTGATATAGTAAGTATATACTGAATAACACTAGAAGGAATCAATTATAAATATGCTGCTGATCCAAAATAATGCAGATGTAAATTTGATTATCAGAAAGAAAGAAAAATAAGCTTTATTTATAGAATACAGTTAAGTTCAAAACAAACAGCAGGTGCGGACATGGTAAAATATCCTCTACCAAAATATCCAACAAGAACACTTCACAATGAAATTGAAAAATAAGCCAGAAAAACTCCCCACCCCCCACCCCCAGTTTCTTCTAGGCATGTTAAATATTTGCCAAGGCTACAGGTGAGGGAAATCAATCAGGCAACTCTATTCCATATTGTCGACATTGATAACTGCAATTATGTACTGAACTAGAAAGGTGGCTCCATGACGGCAACTATCAGCCATAGAAGGCTAGTGGCAAAAATGAAGGTAACTATCAGCTCAATGATGACAACTATCAGCTCGATGATGCACAACGAATCTGGAAGCACATAAGAACCCACTGACTAAAAGGTAACTGATATATACCATTAAACCAGATAGAGTCTTGGAGAGATTATACTAAACTGATTATAACACATACTCTCAAGAATAAAGTAAGCATCCCAAGAGACAAAAACAGGTTAACACGGATGTACAAGAATTATCCAAATATAGGAACTGAAAGCTTACCTTGTCATTTCATTCTTGGTGAATGTTGCAGATTGCAGCACTAATGCTTTTACAATCAAGTTCCATTATCTTCATCCAATTCTCAAAATCTCCAATTTCCTATATGCAGAGTCCATCAAAATCCCAGGAATCAGCGGCTTATGGTATATCTAGTTCAAACACATCCTTGAGAACAAAAATGTTCATAAAGTCCCTTGACTTCTTGTAAAGTCTTGTCTGTATTTAGAGATGCAGAAGGAAAAATGAAAACAAATTATCCATCTTCTCCTGTTTCTACCTATTGAATCCGAGATCCAGCCCAATTTCCTAGAAGTTCTTGATCTCATGAACTCATGTGCATACGTCTTTCTGGCCAAACTCTGTTTATGTTTATCATTTTAACAATTTAGTAATATTGAGAAGCTGAAGTCATTACAATACAATCATCACATTCTGTGTACTGAACTCCAATCGAAAGAGGTAGAAGAAATCAAAGACCGAGTTCATGACAGATGTACCTTTACAGCAGTGTTAATAGCATGGGAAGCTGCAAGCCACTGATCAGTCTGCTTAGTGAATTGCATGATAGTTGCCGCTAATGCTCGAATTTCCATTTCAATCTGCTTTTCATTTACAAAGACCTCTTGCACACCACCATTCACTTCATTCACCAACAAGCTAGAAACACGCCCTACGGCCTGAATAGCTTCTCTCTTTGCTTTCTCAAATTTTGTTGCATACAAAACAACAAAAGAAAAACAAATCCCAATGACTCACACACATTCCATTAGAAAACCCAAGTATCACTAATCTCCCAGTTTAAGCACAAATTTCAGGTGCAGATAACTAACCAGTACGTTCACGCAGTATGGCAGATCGGAAGGATTGTGATCATTGATCATCTGAAGCAATGAAGCTTCAAGACCTACGGGTTCTTCTTTATACGACTGGTCCATTTCTTCTAAACAGGTCGATATTTGCAACATAATCAGAGAAAACAAATCAACAAATCAGTCCAGTTGCTGCAGTCTTCAAAATTAGATGAAAGTATGCTGAAATAGATATTAAGAAAATCACAACTTACAAAGAAGCCAGTAACAAGAAACATACTGCACCAAATAAAGTTCTTGGATTTGGAATTAGGGAAATATTCACTTTTTTGAATTGATTAACAGCATCCAAATTTTAATTATTAAACACAGAGATTAATAAGAAACCAGTTGAAAAAAAATATGAATAATTAATCAAAATAATGATGAATAACACTAACCCCGGAAGCTTGAGATGCCAGTTGAGTTCTGATCGATATTGGGGCTGAGTTTAGCTGAGCGTAGACTGTAGAGAGAATGATGTTAAACCGGGTTCTTTATGAGAGGGCATTGAACAAACACTTCGACTAAGGGCCGTCACCGGTTCATGGCGTGCGTTCGGCTGGAATTCGGAAGTAATGCAGGCCAAAAATTTGGCAGCCCGTCCGTAAGAGAAAGTTCGGCCCAACCCTGCCAACGTCCTTTGAATTTAATTAGTGAAAGTTCTTTACCTTAAATAAATAAAAACAAGACAAGTGTGTTCATAGTAAACAAGAATTGTGCTAACCATATCCACTTAGGCAGAATTTTGTTTGTTAACTTTTTTGTACTTTAACAACTATTGTCGAGATAGCCGATGATAGGTTATCCAAATTCGAGTTACACACTCCCCACCCCTTCTTCCCGTTTGTAGTTGGAAACATTATAATATAGAATAATTTTTATTTACTTTTATGCCGTTTCACCAGTAACTTTTAATAACAATAAACCTGAAACTTGAGTGAATTTTAATGGCTTGATTTGTCACATCCAACTAAGTAATTATTAAAATTAACTTATACATACAACATTTAAGTATATCTTACTATTCACGTAACTAGTTAAACTTAACGCATCCATTATAATACCCAACCTGTCAGTGACGCAACTCCGGTACTCCACACCCCATTGTACCATATGCTATTCAATTGTGGCGTCTGCTTCGCGATATTCATAGGACTTTCCGGAATTGTCGCATTCAAAAAATGAATATTCAACCATCTGTACACTGGTACATTTAACATAATTGATTTTCAGTCCGATTTGTAACACCACCATTCCCTGATTTACTTATCTTTTACTAGAGTTGGTACATCGATGGTAAAACAAAGATGGCTGCTTTTGAAACAATCATCAAGTTAAAAGACGCATAGCTTAGGCTACAATATTGAACTTGTTCAAAAATGAATTTATAATTCAAATTTTACATCCGCATCTAACTTAAAAGGTAAATGATTGTGATTTATGCAAACATTACAGTGATTAACTATCTACATTCAAACAGATTTCGAATCACACCTATCCTACCCCTATTATCCCACCCCTCCCTCCCTCCCTCCCCCCCCTCCCCTCCCCTCCTTTGAATCAAAATAAAAGTTAAATGATTAGACCATGTGATTGCTTATCTCACCATCAAATGGTAGGTGGCATAACAGTACAATAGACACGTATGCAAAGTCCAAAATTTAAATCTATTTATTTATAATAAATTACAAGTGAGAATTAATTGATAAGTATATTTATAAGAATTACATGTCATCTCATTCCACTTGTACCACTTCTTAAGACACTGAACATCTACAATAGTTATAAATAGTATTATTCAATTAAAAAACTAGACTACTTTTTCCACGTATAAAATATCATCCGGCATAATTACTGTTTCAGACAAGGCATTTTATAGACCGACCCCCCAATCAACAGCATTACCAAGTGATATCGAAGAGGCAGCCAAATAACGCATAATGATTTGACCACCCAAGCACTTATTATTATTATTTTTTTTTTTTTGGGGTGCGGTGGGGGGGGGGGTTACAGGATCTTTATAAACCATTCCTTTAGCAAAACCCAACACAAGACGGAATCAATTTGCCAAAAGAAAAGTCAAAAAACCTTCATTACAAAACCTAAAATTTAAAATGATTAATAGAATTACAAAAATGTCCCCGAGTCATAAAAATCACCATAACATGAATATCAACTTGCAAGTCCGTAAAGGGTCCAATCCAAAAGACACGTCAGAGACAAGAATATGGATAAGTTGCACCACCAGGCGTCCAGGGTTTTATTTGTGAAATTGTAGGATATGATCGTACGAACCAACCGCAAAGAAGAATACCACTTTTGTTTTATCAATTTCTTGATTTACTGGCCAACCTTCAAAACTTACCGTCAAAAACTAATTCAACTAGATGGGTAAAAAATAACCCAAAACCAGAACAGCAAGCAGTCATCTCCATAATTGGGAAATTGAGAACATAGAAACAGCCCCTCGTATACACAAAATCAAGATGGTAAACTTCACCTCTCAAGTACCCGCGGTGCTTCATGACATTGAACAAATAAAAATGGCCTTGCTTCTTAGAAAATCTATTTCCAGAAAAGCATGGAGACAGACTAAGTATGAACTCCATCACAGCCCAAGAAGAAAAGAATGGAGTCATTCACCATTCAGACAGATAAAAGGGAGATCCAATGTTTGAAGAGACTTAAAAATACCTAGAGACACTTCCTTGAACCATCTCCAGATCAACAATGTCAAAACCAAATTTATAACATGGCACATCAAATCTAAAAGTGTGGAATGCAATGTCTAACGCTAAAAGGTGTCAAAACACACCTTCAACCAATATTTTAACACTTCACCAATCATTACAATGGCTTTTTATCTAACTAATAATATCATAACAAGTATAGTAAATGCACAATGTTGCAAAAAAAATTATTTTTATTCTATACTCAATTTATTTGGAGATCGGATCACAATGCACATTGGTCAATTACAGATGCTCGTCTAGAAGAACATCGCAAAGCCCAAACTACTTTCCTAAATTTTTGTTCTACAAAGGCTCTCTCCAAATCAACGGGCTGAAATCTTCCTCCGAACATGCTTTAAACTTAATATTTCATAACTGTAACGTTCGAATTGTTTGTCAAGAAAAGAAATGACTTACCTTCATTAGGAAACAAAAACAGAAGCCAAAGAGAAACTATTTGAAGTTGTCTGTCATCCATTCTTACTGCGGCCTCAGCTCCTAAAGGTTCATGTTGTGTAGGTCAACATCAAACAAGGCTAAAACCTAATGGTGAAAGGATGCTAAGTTCAAGATTCAACAAATTATAAAGGCCAAAACTGCACTGATGTATGCTGGGGTGTTGCACTTCTATGCTTGCATCCAGCAAAGCATTGAGCAAACATGAGATCAACAAAATCATAAAATGCTGTCAGTCAGAGCAAACAATACACGGCACTTCAGAGAAGCAACACTCACCTGATAATTCAACCTACCTTTAGCAGCAATTTGGAGAATATCCACTTGCCTCTAAAAAGACATTCACACAGCTCGTATCAATACGAAGCCGTAAGTAAATTCCCCCCCCCCCCCCACCAAGTACACAATATTATAAAGAATGGAGATAAAGGGGTATTGCTCAAAGCAAGTGAACAACCTACCTCTCAGTCTCCAGTTAGAGAAAACATCCCTGAACGCAATAAAATAAAAAATTCTTCCACCACAATATTAGAAGTACATAAAATGCTCAGCACCAAGTTTAGTATGGACGTGAACGGTTTCCTCCATGATAATTTCTATTTGGACCAGAACCACCATCTCTAAAGTTATCTCTACGTCTGTCTCCTCCATAGCCACCTCTACCACCTCCTCTGTAAGACAAGCGATGGATCAATAACAGAGGTGGTATAGTTATTCAAAGTATATCATTGATTTCAAAAACCAAATTCAAGGCTTAAGAACAAAGGACACGCCTACTTTACTATCAAAAGTAAACATCACGTAGCACAAGAAGCTACTAGTTTAACTCTTTAATCAACATATATATTGAGAATGTGTGTGCGTGCGTGCGTGCGTGCACGTGCATGAGAGAGAGAGTTGACATAAAGGTGCCAACAGATAACATGTATGCCGTACAAGCAGCAGGGTTTACCTATAAAGGCAAAATACCTTTAGTGACTCCACAGTTAGTATAAAAATATATAGTCTACTAAAACACAGGAAACTTACAGCATCTTTTCTTTGTTATTTGACTTATTTCTAGCAGTTTTTAGCTTTTAAGAACACTGAAAATGCATTTTTGGAAACAACATTTTCGGAATACAAAGATATTTGAGCACTCTTCATCTCATGACATATACAGGAAGACCATAAAGCTAATATATAACAAAAGCAAAGTTACTTCTTGTTTGCAAACCCTTACATTCTGTCACTTCTACTTTTTCAAAATTGAAATTGATCAAACCAATCACATCCATATATCTCATGGGATCCATTGATACCACAGAAATCTCTACCATTCAAATCCACTAATACTCTCTCGTATTTAACATAATTGTCTAAAAGAACCGAGTCAGACGAGGCCACGTACAAGTGTATATTGCCTAATAAGTTAAACAATTCAAAGTAATTATTACCCTATCCAACAAAGTTAATAGAACTTTAAACTGATATTTACTTTCCGTTACCCATCATTAGTTCTTTCACCAGAAAATATCAAAGGAGGCCCAGAGTGAACTAAATAACCCATGTGCGCAGGGGGGGGGGGGGGGGGGGGGGGGGGGGGGGGGGGGGGGGGGGGGGGGGGGGGGGGGGGGGGGGGGGGGGGGGGGGGGGGGGGGGGGGGGGGGGGGGGGGGGGGGGGGGGGGGGGGGGGGGGGGGGGGGGGGGGGGGGGGGGGGGG
>CAVNYN010287454.1:0-56856 GCA_963692815.1 Nyctanthes arbor-tristis
CTTCCGATCTCATGAGTAATTTCACATTAATAACATTTTAATCACTACTTGAATTGCAAATCCCCAATGTTTACGTGTGCGCCACAATTTGTATCTTCAAATACACGTGTTTTTTAGTCTTAAGGGTTATTTGGTTGGTCAAGAGGGTATTTCACTAGGTTAGATCGGAAGCTATTACAATAGCATGAAATTCTTTATAGTTCAAACTATAGCGGCAACAAAGCAATTATCGTTTTTTTTTTTTTTTGGGTTGATTTTAGAGCCCCTCTTCTCTAGGATCTCCGTTGGTGGTGTTAGGACATCTCACGTTCACTTAAGTGTGTGCATAAGTGGTTTAGGGGTTGATGGCATGGCCTAACCCGTTTTCTAAATGATGCACTACATCTTATGCACTAAAGTCTATAGAATGAGTACTTGAATTAGACTATTCGTACGATTATTTGGTGTACGTCAACTGTATTTTTGTTGTCATTTATCAAGCGCTTTCTTTACCCTCGAGTTTATCCAATTGTTAAGAAATGTGTGGTTAAATTTGTACTCAAACCTTTCCGCTAAGTTTCTACTCTAAATTTCTTCGAACAAAGCCTAAGATATTTAAAACGGGCAATAATAAGCAAATAAAAACTTCCCTCTGATCAATTCGGAGGCCACCAGGTGACACTCGAGATTATTGAGAGGATGGTGAACATTGCAAGGCAGGCGAGCGGAGCTTAAAACTTGAAAGTTCAAACACTAACTTGTATGATAGTCTATGTTATAAACCGTAACGGATCGAGAAGTTTAATTTACACGTACTGTAATTAAAAAATTATAAATTTAATAGGACTAATATATAAATTTTAAAATTTTTTCTCTAAAAATTTTACAAAAACATTTTTTTGCCCATGTCGGCCCGGGGCTGATCCTCTCGTGGTTATGAAGTGAAATTTATCACCAGTACCTAAAAAAATGATTAACTTATTATCCCTGCACATTATTTCTCCATGAACGAGAATATGTCAACTATTAATCCGAAAAAGGCAACTGTTTTTATGGTACTAGACTAGATATCTGGAAAACCTTGCGTTGGAACAATCACTTAACAAAACCAATTCTCAAAAATGTTAAAAACAAATTTTCGTTAAATTTTTTTTGTTGAAAAAGGTAACTTGTGCACATATTTATTAGAAAATAACTTTTTGATAAATACAAAAATATTTTACACAAATTGATGATACGTGTTATGTTTCATGAATTACACACCATCATCATTAGTTATCATCTTTCCCCAAAGGGCCATGCATGCTGACCTAGCTAAACATTGTGTTTCAGTAGAATTCGGACAAAAATTACAGAGCTCAATTGTATAAAGCAAGTCGATATTTTATCTACCCATAGGTACTGTTATGTATTATGTTATAAAATTAACGTGTCACTTGGTAGAGTGGTCATGTCTTATTGTGTGGTCCTTCAGATCAATACGGCAAAAAAATATGTCATACATTCCACGAGTTAGTTGACACCTACAAGTAGGGTCGTATCCAAAAATCAATGATTTCAGAGCTAGTTCAATGACTTTCTCTTCATTTTTCTCTTCATATATATATATATATATATATATATATATATATTTGAGTTTGTGCTAGCTGTCTTCTCAACATGATTTCAGAATTTTAGCAGGAGAGTTTATCCCTTAGTGCAGGTACAGTTCGACCTTAACATATCAGGAAATAAGATTATATATGTATAGCGTCGATCTAATATCATATTGTATAGCACCATATGATATCATATAATTATCTGGCGTGAATTAAGGATTTAATATAGGGCATATTATAAGATTCGATATATTGCAAGTGCATTACTGTAGAATTACTCGTGATTAGGAAGCAAGTGGGTGAATGCAATAGAATATTATAAATAATTGAAGAACTTTAAATACAAACTTGAATTGAGGCAGATTTGTAATGTGATCACCCAAAGTTGATATTTTCATAAAAGCAATATGTGGAGCAGGTTCAACTAAAAATGATATAAAACCATATACATTGCATCACATGGAACCACAATATATGGTGTTAGATCAGAATGCCAGGTTCAACTGCATATGTTTCATGAGTGGCGATGACATGGAGCCAACCACTCTCTCTAGAACAGTAGACTGGTCTTGATTTCTAGAGCTTTATAGTAAAGAATTTTAGATTTATAGGAACAATGGCTTTCTTGGATGTACTGATACCTCTAATTCTCTAGTAACAATGGCTAGCATACAGTGCTAGCCGTGTCCGTTTACGCAAACCCATAAACAACTAAAACCTATCAATTGTAGGACAATTATATTTTTTATTGGTTTATTTTATAAATGCGACCAGCCGCTTACAGCCTGGCACCATAAGCTACCAGCAACTGGCACATAGATCATTCTGAATTTACCGTCTCTCTCTCACTCTCATGTCATCTAGTGTAATTAATTATTCAATACATATCGCAGTGTATGTTCAAGTGGAATTACCTAAGGATGTGATGGCAGCTGCAGCAGAGCAAGAGACCTTCGTCAAGCAGCCAGTCCGGTAAATGTGCCAATCGATGATCTTCCATGATCCTAAATAAATAGCTGTAGATCTCTGTTTGAGACTACTTTAAGCTTGCTTTAATTCAAATAAACAGTACATCTTGCTTGTTGATAGTACCATGTTATGTTGTGGAAATGCACTGGTGTTCAATAAATATATTGTGTTTAATGCAATAATTGACATTCTATCTTATGGATAGACATTCTAATAAAAATATGTCGTCATCCTCCGTGGAAGTGGGAGGAGGGAGAAGACAACTTCAATAATGTTTAGTTCGAAATTTATTGCTAATAAAGAGCATATATCTTTCTACATTAATATATATATATATATATCTTAATTTAAAGAATAATTTTAAGAGCAAACTTGATAAAAGTTTTACGATTGAAACTTTGAGTTGTTTTACATGAAAAATAAATAGAAATAAACTAATAAAATAAGCAAATAAGAATGAGCGAGATAATGAATGTTCCTTCAAGATTTCGTGAACTTGGGACTTACAATTTCACCACTATTGATTCCCTTAACTACCGTTCATTGATTCAACAAAAACCAATCTTAGTTAACGATCGCGTTTCACGTAATTAATCAATTACCCTTCTCGAAACAAGTTAATCCTACTCAATTAAGCCCCTCACCTTTCTCTAAATGAGCGTGTTAACAACCCCCTTAACTGCACTAAATAACAAGAAACTCATGTAAATATCCCCGAAGTTCAATTCACGTGGCTGCACCAACTACGAGCAAATCTCTTTGTCTTGTCTAAATTAATGTCCTCTATTATCTAATCTAATTCATGCATTCCTCTCTCAAGTTCAACACAAACCAATAAACATTCACAAATTCGAGCGCCAGATAAGTGAAAGCCATACAAAATAACGATAAAAAATTAAACCAATTTTAGGTATTGAATCAAAAAACAAACAACTTGGGTTCACAATTAGGCTACATCATTCATCACAAGAAAAGACACTTAGCTACTCATAGAATTTATAAAATTAAGCACAAAAAAGTAAGAATCCATCACCCGATTTTAATGAATAAGCTGGAGAAAAAGATTATTGCACCAATATTCTTCAACTCAAAACTTCTCGCCAAAAACCGAACCAAACTTCAATAGAAAATCTCTAAGAAACTAAGTAATTTGATGTGTAAGTGAACGTATATCGGATGTATATGGAGCGTGAATGAAACCATACCCACGTTTTACTAGGTAGGTGAAATTAAAGTAGTACTCAAAGATGTCAAAATTTGATAATATTAGCTATAATACTGTCAATATAAACTTACGTATATACACACACGAAAACAAAAAGCAGAAAATATATTATTTTATTTCACAATAATCTTCATTACGAGTTCATAAAGTAAAACATACAAGAGGCAATACTTATTAAACATGGCTGCATGGTCGTCAATGTCGTCCCCAAGCAGAGTTCTACAGATGACTTTATTTAATACCCAGCTAGTGCTGGTTCAGCGTAGACTCGATCTTATCTACAATTTATTTATAACAAACATAACAAATTTCCGTGAAATGAAATGGAATTACTATAAGGACGTCAGTTCTAAATTATTATTCTTACTTGACGAAATGTCAGAGATGTGAAATCATGCCTACATCTCACTACCTCGATCGGTGAAATTAAAGTAGTACTCGAAGATGTCAAAGTTTGATAATATCGGCCATGATACTATCAATATAAGCTAAGTATGTATATATGGGAAAACTTAATTCACAATAATATTCATTTCAAGTTCATAAAGTGCGTACACACAAGAGACACAATACTTATTAAACATGGCTAAAGTTCCACAATGTAGTCTCCAAGCAGAGTTCCACAGATGACTTTATTTAAAACATGGCTCACTCGATGTCATCTACGATTTTTTTATAACAAACATAACCAAGGCTTAGGCAGGAGAACATAAATATATATATATATGTATGTATATATATTATGCAGCCTCGTCTAGCATTTTAGTACTGATTGCGAGATCAGTAGCTAATATCAAAAGGCTAGCTTCATAGTGCGCAAGCTGAATGGGCAAATCTTTGAGCAACGACATGGCCAAAATCCAACTCCTGGGCAGCATCCTGGCTCTCCAAATTGCTCGCAATACCTGTTGCACTGTTTCGGGTCACAGATAATTTCTTGTGCATTAACCGCCACAAGAGGACCATTCATCACATCTGCTTCAACAAATTAGAGTAGACAGTAGTTAGTTCAATAACACTAGTATATTTCATTATACTTCTGTTAGTTACTTATTATAAGTATAAGATAAGCATGAATTAGTATATTTCATTATACTTCCGTTAAATTACTTATAAGTATAATAAATGCATGAATATTACCAGTGGACACGGAAAGCAGCAGCAACAAGGAAGCTACAGCAAACACCCTCATGGAGAAGTAGGACTTCATTTTCAATAAGATAAGAGATTGCTATACAACTTAAAATTACTAGATAGTTGTGTATTGATGAAGAAAAGCTCTCCTTGTTTAAGCCCTTTATATAATCGGTTGGATTGATGATTTCGTTTCTATTCATTTGTTTTGAATATTGGATAAAGTTCTTGAACTATAGAAAAACAGAAAACGTGATTATGATTAATGATAATAATTAATTTATTTTATGATGTTAATCGGGGTCCAACATCATTATTACCTGGATGATTTCTTTTTTCTGACATTTTCCATCAGTTATGTTGAAGTATGTGTACAAAAACACAAGATAATAGATAACCAATTTAAATGTTCATAGATATATATCACTGTAAAATTTTACAAACAACAATCGAAATTCCTACACATATCCAATAACTGTTAGTTTGGATTTTTTTTAGATATGAATCTAACACGGTGCAAAGTAATTTTTCAAAGAAAACTATGTTGTTGAAAAGTAAATAGATCTATACCCGTAAAATTATTAATATGGCTTTATGCTTTTGAGAATTTCTTATGAAATTATAGTTATAATTAACCATGGTCAAATCCAAAAAGAAAAATTTCTCCTTGAGAGATTGTATTCTTGGATAACCTTTCTGAGTTAAACAACCTGGTTCATTGAATTTTGAAGCTACTATTTTTCATTTGGTTTCTACAGTTTTTTATGGAAACCACATAGTCTCCACCATGGAGACAACCTAGTTATAAAAACAAGAACCCAGTCAGAGGAGGTCTTACCTTTTAACAATTACGGTTTCCATAGAGACTTTTTTGTTCCGACCAAAATGGCAAACAATATTATCCAAGTGTACCATTTGGAAAACTGTTTTATATAAAAAAAAATTAAAAAAATTATCATTGAATTCTAGTTCTGATTTTGTCACTAGGGAAATATATATTACTTAATAAAGATTTTATACAATTCAGTAAGATGGACTTTGCATAATTTTCCGAAACTAGAACCTCCAACTTATATATATATATATATATCTGTGCAACGATATGTTGTTATTTATACTATAACATACTAATTAATTAAGTTCAAGATACAATGATGATTAAGAGTTTCTCACAAATAACAATGTTGTAGTATTACCTGTTTCACTAAATCAGATGAGCAGTAATCCCTAAAAGATGGTATATTTTCTGGGAGTAATATTTGAATAGAATTTAATTTATATATAACACAACTTTTTGGAGAACTTGGAATTAAATTATATAGGTGACAGTTAAATGAAGAGTATCGCGGATAAAACTTTTTGGACATATATAATTAGTAGACATAAAGATTGGCATATAGTTTTATGTGGTTCATGTAATTACCTTTGATTTAAAATTGAAAGACATAACCAACATAGGTGAATATGTGTCTTGATCAGTATAGCTTATACCCAGTTTTCTTATTGGCCCCCATATGATATAATTGCTATGCCACGTATCATCTAAATTTACACTTCGTTAAAAACATTTGAAAAATTGAATTTATTATAACAAAATTCTAAATTCTTATTAAACTTTATGTTGTTTGTATAGATAGATCAATTCATCCTGAAATTATTTGTCAACAAAAACAAAATGTGGAAGTGATAAATTGGCAACTTTGTACGAAAAAAATAATATATATCGCCTTTGTCAGTAAACGCTATCTTACTAGGATATGGTGCAAAATAGAGAGGACATTTGTTCCAAACAATTAATAACTTCCAATTTATGATTATGTTTAACCACTGTTTTTGGCCGTCCATAATTATTTCATTAGTTTTTGATGGACACGTTGATATATAATCTATCTAATGAATTGAATAATTTTACAATGTTATGTGAAAAATTGTGGTCCAAGATTATGACAAATATGTGACGTGGATTATTTTATTTTGTGACATTAAATTTATTTTATTTTATAATAGGTTGCATTGATATATGATTTCTTTCTTTTGATATGTTCATGAGGTGCTATTTTTGAAATTTAAAGTCAAAATGTGCTGCTTTTGCCATTTTCCTATTTTGAAGATTGCTATTTTGCAAATTTTCTATAGTTTTTATGTGTC
Organism: Nyctanthes arbor-tristis; assembly: GCA_963692815.1. Lineage (NCBI taxonomy): Eukaryota > Viridiplantae > Streptophyta > Magnoliopsida > Lamiales > Oleaceae > Nyctanthes > Nyctanthes arbor-tristis. The sequence continues at coordinate 7,054 of CAVNYN010287454.1, forward strand.
ATTTTTACAATTTTGTCAATTGGCATTTCTGCAATCTCTATCTTTTGTCGTCTAATCGTTTTGAGAAAGTAATTTTTGCCATTTTAAAGTTGCAAACTACTACACCTAACAATTTGAAGATTTTTTTTTTTTTTGGGAAAAGATTGAAGATGCTTTAGTGTGGTTTTTAAGCCTCTACCTAGGCATTGTTGGAAGATTTTGAATATTTTAAAGTTGCAAGGCCCTATTTTCTCATTTAAACTTTCTCAAAAAGATAGATTTTCCCAATTTTCCAATACCTAAAATTAGTTCGGGGTGGTCATGGTTTAGGTCATAGACTTCTCCTACATAAGGGAATGTGGTCAACGAATGTTTCTGTACATTAGTATGACTACGTATTGTTCGGACTTCAGAGGTTTTTCCCTCAGAAGGTGCCTAAAAACTCGAGTTGTCCTATCTCCAAATTCTATGTACTTTTTATCTTAAACTTTTAGATCAAGTTATATTTAACTTTTTCTTTTTTCCTTTTCTTTTTTTTAAATCAAAGTCTAGTACTCTAGATGGCTCAAAAAATCGTTCAGACTATTATAATGCGTTAAGGGTCGTAATTTTATTTTTTTTTTGAAGTTTTAAAATTTTTATTTTATTTTTTTTGGCAGGTGCAAGGGAAAGTTGACCAAAGTTGCTCATCCGCCAGACTGTTGCTTAAGATTTGAGTAGTCGGAATAAGTTAAAAACCTCGTGTTGAAGGCTATCGCCCTCGTGGTAAATAAATCAAGAGACAATTGTTATGTGGTTTAACGCTTTGAGCGTACTCAGTTGAACGTCAAGCTTGACTTGTGAAATTATGGATGGTTTAATGCTTATTTGATAATGTGATCTAATTTCTAGAAATGTGTTTTTTATATTTTTCTATCATTTAATTTCGATCTTAAGTATAAATTTATGAGTCACACATGACATGATGAGACGACCGTCATTTCTATATAACCATAATCCTATGAATCATTCATATAGAAGAAGTGGATAATATGTATATATAAATTATATCAAGTACACAAATAATGTTGATTTACATTCGTTTTGCAAATTCACCCCGTGTTTGACAAGAAATATTGTGGCCCGATTGATGGCAAAACTATATGTTTCTTGTGATCCTTTATGAAAAGAAAATTATTTTGTATATTCCTCAAATGAGAAGACTCGACAACACATACATATCGAAGCATGTATTGTCATGAAATTCATATTGCCGGGTCTACGTTTTCTTTTCTCTTTTCTTCGTTAACAAGAAATCAACGACATTGTGCCCCAAGTCACCCCCCAACGGCCTAACCCGTATATACATTTAATCCTTTTCATTAATTAATTCTTGATTATCATGTGAGGAGGGTGAATATATAAACTGATATACGTAACAAGAAAGAACCAGCTGTATGTATTTTCTTATTCTCATGATGTATTGAAGTATATGTCAGTCATTGGATTTACGTCAGTGCATATATGTTGATATATGTGTGTGTGTGTATATATATATATATATTGTATACGTCGTGTTTCTTACTGTAACTTTTAAGAAAGAGCTGGAATCAAATGTTGCAAAATAATATCATCTGTCATATATATACAAATATATGTGTGTGTGTATCTGTGTCTGAGAGACAGGATTTTAGACTTCATGATCGATTTTCCACGTAACATCGTAAAATATAATTGAATAGTCATTAATCATCTGTCATATACAATGGCGGAGTCAGAAGCTATTAGAGGACTGGGCAAGAAAGGTGAGCCGTATATTACGTACTGCTAAATTACCTTTATATATATATTTTTTTTTTAAAAAAACAAACTAAATAAAAAGAAATTTTCCAATTTAGGGGGGCCAGGCCCCCTTAGCTCCGCCAGTGGTCATATATATATATATATATACACGCACACATATATATATACATGAATGCATGCAGATTTTACGAAGTTCGAACCAGTGGACAAGAAAACCAGGAGCAAAACTGCAAAAAACCTCAGACTGCATTATGGATATGATGAGAGACTGTTAATTATTGTATGAACTCCTCGTTGAAGCCATATAATAGGTTGTATTGATCATGATTTCGTTTCTCATCATATTATTATTACTTTTTTTTTTTTTTTGAAAATTGGATAAAGTTCTTTCACTATAATACAAAAAAGGACAACGTGATTCATGATAATTAAGTCATTTTATGATGTCCCATCAGAAAAAGTTATTTTATGATATGAGAAAAATTGTGGTCCAACATCATGACATGGATGCCTTCATTTCGTTTCATTGAATTCCAACTCTTTCTGTCAATGATGTTGAAATATATAACGGTGTACAAACTACTAGATAAATTATAATAGCATACACTATAAGAAAATGTACGATTGGCAACGAAAATTTTCGTTACTAAACGGGTCAATATGTGGTTAATGGACTGTTAGTAACGGAAACGTTCTGATGCTAAATTCCTTTCTAATTCCATAGTGACTAATTTAGCCACAGATTTAGTTTTTCGTTACCAAATTACTAACAGAGAAAGTCGTTACTAAATTACTAACGAATAAAAGCGTTACTAATTAACAACAAACTTTTGTTGCTAATTCCGTTACTAATCGTGGACTAGAATTTTGAAAGAAAATAATTTCCCCTATTGCTCCTATGAGGATTCAAACTCTAGTTTTGGTAGTTATCGAGTAAAGTCTCAACCACCAGGCTACTATATATATCTTTGTTAATATGTTGCCCTATAATTTATATAAAGTATGTTCTCGTAATTTTCTCCAACCATATTCGTTACGAAATTGTTGATAATCTGTTACTGATAGTAACAAATTATTTCCGTTACTATTTAGTAACAGATTGGTAACGAAAAACTAACAACAGCAGTGATTCCGTTACTAATTCCGTGGCTATACGCGTTCCGTTATTAATACGTTACTATTCTGTTGCTAATAGTAACAAATTTTTTCCGTTACTATTAGTAACGAAAAAGTAGCAACAAAACGATTCCATTACTAATTCCGTGACAATTCGCGCTCCGTTACTATTTTGTTACTAATAGTAACAGAATTGGTTCTGTTACTAAAATTCTGTTGCTAATCTTGCCTTTTCTAGTAGTGATATTTAAATGTCCATAGATCATATTTAAACTACTAGAAAGATTCGATGCATAATTTTTCGAAATTCTAACCTCCGTGCATGCATCTTTTCAACAATATATAATACCATATATTACTAGTGTGATTTTCTCCTTTTTTTTTTTTTGGTTTGGGAACGAACAATATTGTAATTGATGAAAAGACTCCCGCTCCACCAAAAAGAAAAAAAAAAAAAAAAAGACACCAAGTCATGCTGCGGTTCTGGGGGCAGCACTATATTTGGCACGAGGTTAAGGATCATTAACTCAATATAGTCACAAAGTCAAGCATCTAATTACTTCTTTACTTTGCAATTAGCTCATACTTAGGATTTTACAAGTAATTTTGTTTTGATCAATAACTATTAAAGTTAAAGATCAATGATATTAACAATGTTGTAGTATTGCCCATTTCACTAAATCAAGGAGATGTTATCCCCAGTGGTAAGAATTATAACAAAGTTCTACATTCATGATCCTTAAAACTTTGTACTTCTATAATTAATTAACTAGCTCAATAATTCACCATGAAATTAATTATTGTCAATAAAGTAAAACTGTGAATTAATGCGACATCAATTAATAATTTGTACAAACAAGAATGATATAATATTGCATTTGTTGATAAACGCAATCTTTCAAGGATATGGGAGGACATCTCTTCGAACGTAACTATGTAATAATCTTTAATCTATTATTATGTTTAACCATTGTTTTTGGCCGTCCATGTAAAATATGTTTGTTTTCTAAGAATCTTGACAAATGTACATTTTTCACGATATATTATCTAGATATGATTGAATATATGTACCCGTTAGTAAATATGAATATATGTTTAATTTAGACCCACATGGTTTGGTGGCTATAAATCATTTTCCCCACACTACTCATCTAGTGGTAAAACTGGGTAGGCGGATTCAAGTTACTATCCCGTCCCAACCGTTCCTAAATTGTACTAAAAAAACAAAAAGAAAAAAAATAATTAGCACAAACTCAAGCATGTAAAAGACCACAAAATTTTGGGGGCAAAAAAATAATAAAATAAATTTTTTATCACTTTGATTTTCGGATATTAAAGAACAATATTCGACATATCGAGTTTGAGCTTTTCTACGCAGCAGTATGGAAACGACACGTCATGTTTGCTCAGTCTAATCATTTAGCGTGTACAATAATATATAACATCATTTCTTTGGTCCTATGAGCATATCCAATGGTGCGGTCAATCAAAAAAAAAAAGCATCCACGTGGAAGCCAAGAAATAATAAATTAATCTAACTAGCTCTCAAACTGTTTCTACTACTGTCTAAATTTGGACCTCAAGTATGTGATTTGAGAAATAGTATTTTAATCTTTGTATCTACATCTCTCATCTAAATTTAAAAGAATTTCTCACCACTGTCTTGCCTCCTTTTCTCTCTCCTACAAAGAGCCACTGTTCCTTTAGTTGGACAGACCGCACAATTGGAGATGCTCGTATATCAAGTTTATAAAACCACTATAGTTAATCATGGGCGACCCTACGTCAATTTAATAATTTTATTAACTTGCTGGACGGGGCTCTCTAATTTAGAGTTTGTTTGATTCTGATTATTTACTCAAATTATAATTCTACATACTATTAGTTTGACGTTTGATTTGACAACTGTTCAATTACAATAATATATTTCACACATTTTTACATTTTTAATACACATTCTACCACGCTACTCATTATAATTTCCTCACATTTAGACAAATAATGAGAATCAAACAACCTCTTAATTGACGATAACGTTACACATTCATCCCATTTTGTGTCCACTTGGGGTTGGGCAAAATTCAGTTTTTCTAAATTTTCAAACGGTTATTATTATTAAAATTTGGTTATGATTTTCGTTCTAAAATCAATAACTAAAACATAACCAAGCTAAGAATTTGATTTCGAACTTATTAACTTAATTCTTGATTTAAATTCCCAAAGTTAAAAGAATAAAGTTATCAAACAATTTTGATTTCTATAAAAACTATGTAATTTAAACCCTAGAGTATAGTTACTTTCCCTACAAGGTACATACTTAACTTTTTTTCTTGTTTCTTTTTTTTTTTAAAGCGTCACACCCACCCATTAAATTGCTTATATGTCATTATAATTTTAATATAATTTGTTTCCAATTTATCATGTTATATTAGCGATTCAATGAAGTGAAAGTAGGGTGGACACTAGACGTAGTCGATGTTTAGCATTATCTTTTACTATTTGAGAGATTGTATTCTTGTATTACCCTTTGAGTTAAACAACCTGGTTTATTGAATTTTGAAGCACGTATTTTTCATTCAGTTTCTAAGGTTTGTTATGGAAACCACATAGCCTCCACTATGGACACCACCTAGTTATATAAATAAGAACCCAGTAATAAGAGGGTTCTTACCTTCTTACAACTATAGTTTCCATATAGACATTTTTGTTCCTACCACACATAGACACAGAAGGAATCCAGCCCTTGGTTACCTTGTTCCCCCCTTGTTAGCATAAATAAATTGGCAAAAAATTATTTGGAAAAAAAAGTTTTTATAAAAAATAAAAAAATTTACTTCGCTGAATTCTCTTTCTGATTTTGTCACTTGGGAAATATATATATGCTAATTAATAAAGATTTTATACAATTCAGAAAGATGGTTGCATAATTTTCTGAAACTAGAACCTCCATCTTAATATATGTGCAACGATATGTTATTATTTATACCGCAACATGCTAATTAATTATATTTTGATCAATATATAATTAATCAAGTTCAAGATCAGTGATGATTATGAGTTCACATTCTAACAAATAACAATGTCGTAGTATTGCCTGTTTCACTAAATCAGATGCGCAGCAATCCCTAATCAATAGTATGGTATATTTTCTAGTAGTAATATTTGAATCGAATTTAATTTATATATAACACAACTTTTTGGTTGGCATTTTTTTCGTTAGCATTTTTTTCATTGGATAATGAGTGATTGGATGTGATCTCCATGTATTTAAGATGATCCACTCATCCTCTAACGTAAAAATGCCAGCTGATTTCCAATCTAAATAAATAGCACTACTCATTAGATTATATAGGTGATTATTACATGAAGAGTAATGCGGATAAAACTTTTTGTGCATAAATAGTAGAATAAAGATTGACATAACCAATATTGATGAATTTGTCTTGAGGATAGTTTATACCTAGTTTTCTTATTGCCCCCCATATGATATAATTGTTATGCCACGTATCATTTGAATTTACACTTCGTTAAAAACATTTGAACAATTGAATTTATTATAACAAAGTTCTAAAGTCATATTAAACTTTATAATATTGTTTATATAGCTAGCTCAATTCATCTTGAAATTATTAGTCAACAAAAACAAAATGTGGAAGTGACATAAATTGACAACTTTGTACGACAAAAATAAAATATATTGCCTTTGTCAATAAATGCAATCTTCCAAGGATATGGTGCAAAATGGAGAGGACATTTCTTCCAAATAATTAATAATATTTCCAATTTATGATTTAACCACTGTTATTTGGCCGCGCATGCGACATTAATTGAAACCTTTTAGATAACATTAATTTTTCAAGAAACCCGTTATTGATGGAAATTTGAGAAGCGTGTGTTTCTTGATTTGCATGGGCTCAGTTATTGAGCTTGTTGGACTCAACAAGTTTTTAGTATTGGCAAAAGTCACGTTATCAAGACAGCATTTCTAGTATTTCATGTAAAAGAGAAGCTATTAAGTAGATATATATGGTGCCAGTTAATTGAATAATTATAGATACATAGGCCAGGTTATTGAATAATTGAAACTCTAAATTACGAGTCACATGATATCATGACCTTCGTAACTTCGTTCACAAATAGATAACAATTAACAAGTAGATAACTGTATACTACAATTACAAGAAAAATACAGTATAATTAGAAAAGAAGTAGACAATTGTTACTCTGTCAAGATTTCAGTAAGTTATTGTTGTAATTTTGTTGACCCAAAATGTTAGGCCCATTAAATTGTATCCAGCCCATTATATGTATTAGGTCCAGCCCCTTTTGCTTGGCTGTCTATCAGCCGTTGATCTTGGTTCGCATTTGGCCGTTCATTTGATGTATATATAGGCTCTCTTTGGCTCATTTTTAGGGTTAACCTCTGCCCCCTTTCCCTCTCCCCGTCTCTGCTTCTCTCTCTGTAATTTTTCTAGGGTTACTGAGTGTGTTGTTCCCTTGTAATCTTGAGAGTGAATCTTGTAGTGAGCTTGGGTTGTATTCCTTTGTGAGTTTACACGAGAGGGTCTGTAATAAGGGGGATAACCTTGAACTTGAATGATTTGTGGTGGTTGCTTAGTGAAAGAGGGTCTCTGCCTTGGTGGAGCCTCGACTGGACACGATGCCTTTGTGGTGAACTCCGGGCCTTTCTAACAAGAGGCAAACATTCCTTGTGTTATTTACTGCTTCTGTTATTTTCTTGTAATTACAAAATATGGTTACGGTTTGGGTAGCTTTGGGCATAAATCTGGATTCTAGGACCGTTGTTACAACAAATGGCATCAGAGCTACTCAGGTTCCGGTAGAACTGCCTTGCAGTTGTGATCTGCGATCTTTGTTGAAACCCTAACCAAGTCACTGACTTGGCACTGTGAGTTGACCTGTGTTTCTATGTTCGCATATATTAATCCTCCGTGTGACTCTGTGCTTGTGCTTTCAGATTTTGTATGCTTGAAAGTTAGCTCCTTTTCTATCTTTCTATTGCTAGTTTTAGATACATTATGACTCTCTAGATGTCCCAGTCTCTTGACCTAGGATCATTGAGTCCTATGGAATCCTGATACTTTCCCGAGAGGGCTTTTCCTATTTTTCTCTTCCACCTACCCCTGCTACTGGTTTTATTTGAGTTACTGCTGTGTGTTTTGTGCATTATTCCACTACTAACTGCTTGCCTACTGTTCTTGTTAAGTTCCTGTTCCATATTTGTGATGTCTTCTGCTAGCTTCCACCTTATGCCTTTTGATGGGAAATCTAATTTTTCTATCTGGCAACAAAAAATGTGTAGTGTTTTGGTGCAACAAAACACCTCTAAGGCAATTGATAAATCTTGGGCAGTTATAGAAACCCCTGAAAAAATTGCTGAAATGGATGAAATGGCATATTCTTCAGTAGTCTTGAATTTGTCTGACTCAGTCTTGCGTACTGTTGGCAAACAAAAGGACACTAAAGCCTTGTGAGATAAACTTACTAAAATTTATGTGAAAACTTCTTTGTCAAACAAAATGTTTCTGCTAGAAAAATTTTTCAGCTTTAAAATTGATTCCACTAAAGACTTGACAGAGAACTTTGATGCCTTTAATAAACTGATTCAAGCTATTAAAGGTTGTGGGGACAAAAGTATTTATGAATACACTGCTGTTGTGCTTTTAAATGCCATCCCTGATTCCTATAAAGATGTTAAGGCTGCTATTAAGTATGGCAGGGATGAGATTAGTGTTGGCACAGTGATGAATGCTCTTAGGAGTAAGGAGCTTGAACTTAAAAATGAAAAGAATTATGGTGAAAGTATGATGATTAGAGTCAGACCCCTACCTAGGAATAATCATCATAATAAACAGGGAAATGGAAATGGGGGAAATCAAAATTATAAAAAAAAAGGAAGTCTAAAACCAGATCAAAAGCAAAAGTTAAACAAAGAAAATGTTATGGGTGCCATGAAGTTGGCCATTACATAAGAGAATGCCCCAACAATAAAGGAAATTATAATCAAGAAAATTTTTCAGATAAAACCAACCTTGCCTCAGCCTCAAATGACAATCTGGGTGATGTCTACGTGGTTGCTGAGGATGATACCAAAGAGCCTGTTGTGAATCTGGTATCTAAATCTATGAACAAATCTGAATGGCTACTGGACTCAGGGTGTACATTTCACATGACCCCTATTAGAGACTGTTTCATAACTACATAGTAGTTAATCAGAGTACAGTTACAGTTGCCAACAAACAAGTTTGCAATGTAAATGGTTTGGGGGATGTTACTCTGAAGTTTGATTACTGGCTATGTCTACACTCTGAAAAAATGTGAGACATGTTCCTGATATTGGGAACAACCTGATTTCTATTCCAACCTTGGAAGATGAGGGCTTCTCAAGTTGTTTGGGGGTGGGGTTCTTAAGGTCTTTAAAGGTGTCATGCTTGCCATTAAGGGTCCCAAAAGAGCTGGTCTTTATATAAGTAATGTTGTTTCTAAACCATCTCTAGCTGCTATGGCTAACATTGTTAATTCTGATGCTACTTTGTTGTGGCATAGAAGGCCGGCTCATATGAGTGAAAGAGGTCTTAACCTCCTAAGTAAACAAGGTAGTTTTGGAAAAGATAATGTTTCAAAAATTAGTTTTTGTGAAACTTGTGTCTTAGGAAAACAACATGGGGTCTCTTTTTCAACTGGATTGCATAACTCCTCATCTATTTTAGAGTATATATGCATGCTGATCTGTGGGGCCTATCTAGCACACTTATACATGGAGGAAATAAGTATTTCATGTCTATAATAGATGATTTTTCTAGAAAAGTGTGGATTTTATTGCTGAAAAACAAATCTGATACTTTTGACAAGTTTAAAAGTTGGAAAGTTCTTGTTGAAAACCAAACTAATAAGAAATTGAAATGTTTAAGACCTGACAATGGTTTGGAATTCTGCAATAAAAACTTCGATGAATTTTGCAATCAAAATGGGGTAAAGAGACATAGGACTGTAGCCCATACCCCTCAGCAAAATGGGGTTGCTGAGAGAATGAATAGGACCATTTTGGAAAAAGTTAGGTGCATGCTTAGTGTTTCTAGTCTTTCAAAACATTTCTGGGGAGAAGCTGCAGTCACTACAGTTTATTGCAGTTCATTTGATAAGCATATCACCTTATGTTGCTCTGGGGGGGAAAGTTCCTAAAAATGTGTGGACAGGTAGGCAAACTGAGTACTCTTATATGAGAGTATTTGGTTGTGCTGCCTATGCTTACCAAAAATTGGACAAGCTGGACCCCAGATCTCAAAAATGTGTTTTCCTTGGGTATCCTGAAAGGGTGAAGGGCTATAGACTATGGGTTAAAAATCATCCTGGTTTTAAAATTTTAATCAGTAGGGATGTAATTTTTAATGAAAATGATATGCCTTGTTTGAGTGAGCCACAGGCTAATTGCAAAAAGTCTGATCATTCAGACGGTGCTTCTATTGAGGTAGAGTTGCCCTTGAATGAACACAACATTCATGTTACTAAACCTTATGTAAGTAATGACTAGCCTGCTTTCTCCGAGTCTAATATTAATGAGCAAGCTGAATCTGACCAGGAATTAGATTCTGCTTATGAGCCTGAAATTCCTTCTGATTATCAACTTGTTAGAGATAGGGAACGAAAGGATAGGAGGGCTCCTGGATATTTGAATGATTATACTGCTTCTATGAGTTTTAATGTGTTTGAAACATTGGTTTGTAATGAACTTAAATCATATGATGAAGCTATTAATTCAAAAGACTCAATGGCATGGACTTCTGCTATGAATGAGAAAATGTCCTCATTGGTGAAAAACAAGACTTGGATCTTGGTTCCTAAACCCAAAGGCAAATCCATTGTGGACTGTAAGTGGCTTTATAAGGTAAAGGAAAGTGACAGTAAATCTGGTCCTGCCAGAGTCAAGGCCATATTGGTTGCAAAAGGGTTCAAACAAAAAGAAGGAGTTGACTACACTAAAATTTTTGCTCCTGTGGTGAAATACACGACTGTTAGAATTATATTTGCATTGGTTGCCCAATATAATCTTGAAATGAAACAATTAGATGTTAAAACTGTATTTTTGCATAGTAACTTGGATGAAACAATTTACATGCATCAGCCTGCTGGCTTTGTTGATAAATCTCATCCCGATCATGTATGTATGTTAAAAAAGGCCTTGTATGGATTAAAATAGTCACCTAGGCAATGGAACAAAAGATTTGATGCTTTTATGTCCAAATTTGCATTTAGGAGAAGTTTGTATGACCATTGCCTTTACTTTAAATTTGATGAATCATTTAAGGCTTTTGTATACTTACTCCTTTATGTGGATGACATGGTAGTGACCAGTGCTAGCATTGACTTAATTGAGCATGTTATAAAATCTCTTAGTGCTGAATTTGACATGAAATTCTTGGGTGATGCTAAAAAAATCCTTGGCATGCATATTGTGAGAGATAGAGTCAAAGGGGTTCTTGTTCTCAAACAAGAATAGTATGTGCACAAGATTCTTGAAAAGTTTTCTATGATCAATGCAAAACCTGTTAATGTGTGCCTCTGTCTAACCAGTTCACTCTTAGTAAGGATCAGTGTCCTAGTGATAAGGCTGGAATTGAATACATGAAATCTGTACCTTATGCCAATGCTATTGGATCTGTCATGTTTCTCATGGTTTGCACTAGACCTGATATTGCATATGATGTGAGTGTTCTGAGTAGATTTATGTCTAACCCTGGCAAGCAACATTGGGAAGCTTTGAAATGGCTTCTAAGGTATTTCAAAAATACTGCTGAAAAGGGGCTTGTGTTTAGACATTGTACTGAAGGCATTAAGCTTAAAGAGTATGCGGATGCAAATTTTGCTAATGATAGAGACAACGGAAAGTCAACTACTTCCTATGTGTTCACTATTTGCAATGGCTGTGTTAGTTGGAAATCTCAGTTGCAACATATTGTGTCTTTATCTACTACCGAATCTGAATATGTGGCCATTATTGAGGCTATGAAAGAGGCCTTATGATTGAAAGGGATTTTGAAAGAATTGAATTTTGATCAAGGGGTTGTGACTATTTATTCTGACAATCAATCTGCCATTCAATTGAGTAAAAATCCTGTGTTCCATGATAGAACAAAACATATTGATGTTAAACTGCATTTTATCAGGGACATTGTTGCAAAATGTGAGCTTAATCTTGATAAAATTGTTTCACAGTTTAACCCTTCTGATATAGGTACCAAACCTCTAACTGTTGGAAAATTTTAGTCTTGTTTGTCAATGCTAAATATAGATGGAGGTTAGGTATTTTCAGGTCTAGTTTGATAACCTTTCTCAGGGTGGGGTTATGAAACTTAACCTAATTTCTCTTCTTCCTCTTTTCATTTTCTTCTTTGTGATTGTCTCCCCTTTGTGACATGAAAAGAAACTGACTTTGTGTTGTTTCTTTTGAAGGTACTTTGAGGCAAGGAAACCTAACTTGAGTATCCTCAGAAACTAAGTTACTACCACATTTTGGTTCAAGGTGGAGAATGTTGTAATTTTGTTGACTCGAAATGTTAGGCCCATTAAATTGTGTCCAGCCCATTATTTGTATTAGGTCCGGCCCCTTTTGCTTGGCTGTCTGTCAGCCGTTGATCTTGGTTCGCATCTGGCCATTCATTTGATGTATATCTAGGCTGTCTTTGGCTCATTTTGAGGGTTAACCTCCGCCCCTTTCCCTCTCCCCGTCTCTGCTTCTCTCTCTGTAATTTTTCTAGGGTTACTGAGTGTGTTGTTCCCCTGTAATCTTGAGAGTGAATCTTGTAGTGAGCTTGGCTTGTATTCCTTTGTGAGTTTACACGAGAGGGTCTGTAATAAGGGGGATAATCTTGAACTTGAACGATTAGTGGTGGTTGCTTAGTGAAAGAGGGTCTCTGCCTTGGTGGAGCCTCGACCGGAGGCGTAGCCTTTGTGGTGAACTCCGAGCTTCTCTAACTAGAGGCGAACATTCCTTGTGTTATTTACTGCTTCCGTTATTTTCTTGTAATTACAAACTGTGGTTACGGTTTGGGTAGCTTTGGGCATAAATCTGGATTATGGGATCGTTGTTACAATAGTTATAATCATAAATCATAATGCAAATAAATACGGTGTTTGATTATCTTGTATTGCGTTTAATCCATATTGCATATATACTTTCATTCGCTTCAATGTGAAGATAACACAGTTATAGGTGCATCAAATTCACTGCCAAAATTTCATATTATTCAAATTGAAAATTTTTGTACGGTTACGATTACGTGAGTTCCAATAAAATTTTTTACCTGGTTAGGTGGGAAGCCTGGATAGAACTCGAATGTATAATGATGTGGAGGAAAAAAATAAAGAGAATAAAATTATTTTAATGAAGAGGAATTAAAAGAAATACAAGAAAAGTGAAAAGGGAGAGTGGTAGAAGTCAAATTTAAAGACAACGAAAAAATAGTAATTGGAGATGTCTAGAAAGTTATGTAGATGTAGAAATGCAAATGGTGTTGGAAATGATGATAAGAAGGTAAGACAAAAATGATGAAAATGTGAGGTAAACGAGAGTAAAGTGGTTAAAGTGTAAAAATTGAAAGAAATATGAGACTCACTTGTTTGTATATTTTCTTCTTCATATAAAGGAGCTAGAAATTAATAATGCTATTTATTTGCACTGAAGATCCAATCTAATTGTCATTTCTTTGTTTCTCGTTGAATAAATTAATGTTTCCATGTATATTTCCATCTATTCCCCAATGCAGTGATCTCAATTGAATGAGAGATCGATTTTAAATCTAGATAAATAGTATTGCTTTGTAGAAATTATTATGCATTGGAGATGCTCAAAGGGGTCTGTTTGATGAAAGGTCAAATGTACTTGAAAGTTAGATTTCCGAAAAAAAAAGAGTTATCTTTTGACAATTTATAATCGTTCTTGATTTAATTACATGGTATATGATTGACTGATTAAAATTTGACGCTAACCTTTTACGTGCCTATAAAACTACAATTATTAAGGCGACGATGATTACATTGAAACCTATTATAACTTGTCACCAAACGGGTCCTTAAGAGCTACTCTTTAGATCAAACCCCTGTTATATAATTCTTAGTATAACCTATGCATGAATGCATGCAGATTTTACGAAAGTTCGTACCTATGCAAAACTGCAAAAAACCTCACCAACTGCATTGTGGATATGATGGGAGATTTTTAATTATTGTAGCTTGTTTTGTATTGATGACGAACTTCTTGTTGAAGCCCTTTATATATTAGGTTGTATTGATTATGATTAATTTCGTTTCTAATCATATTTTATTTTATTTTATTTTTTTGAAAATTGGATAAAGTTCTTTCACTATACGAAAAAGGACAGCGTGATTATATATGTTGAAATATATGTTGGTATACAAAATACTAGATAAATGATGATAACATATTTAAATGTCCATAGATATGCGCTGTAAAATTTTACAAACAACGGAGCAAATTCCTTAACATATCCTAACTGATAAATATGTACATTCACATGAATAAGAAAACAACACATGCAGCATGGGATTTGGATTTTTTATATAAACTTGTGAGCAAAAAGTAATAATTCTTTTGAGAGAATATGTTGTTGAAAAGGATATCCAGTTCTAGGTTATTTTTTTTTTTATTTTTAGCACAAATAAAATGACAAAGTACCTTTTCGAAATCTTTAAAAAAAGAAAAGATTTACATAATTGAATTCTATAGTTCTGATTTTGTCAATGGGGAAATATATATGCTAATTAATTAAGAAACTTTTTATACAATTTAGAAAGATTCGATGCATAACTTTTTGAAACTCTAACCCCGTGCATGTACCTTTTCAACAATATATTATATATACCATATATTACTAGTGCAATTTAGTGTTTTTTTTTTTGGATGAGCAATGGTGTAATTGATGAAAAAACTCCCGCTCAAAAAGAGAGAGAGAGAGAGAGAGAGAGAGAGAATGAAGAAAAAAATAAGAAAGACACCAAGTCATGCTGCGGTTCGGGGCAGCACTATATTTGGCACGAGGTTAATTAACCCAATCTAGTCACGAAGTCAAGCATCTAATTTCTTCTTTACTTTGCAATTAGCTCATCCTTAGATTTTTACAAGTAACAAGTAATCATGTTTTGATCAATAGCTATTAAAGTTCAAGATCAACGATATTAGCAATGTTGTAGTATTGCCCATTCCACTAAATCAATGAGATGTTATCCCCAGTGGTGAGAATTATAACAAAGTTCTACATTCATGATCCTTAAAATTTTGTCTTGTTTCTATAATTAATTAACAAGCTCAACAATTCACCATGAAATTAATTATTGTCAATAAAGAAAAACTGTGAATTAATGCGACCTAAATTAATAATTTGTACAAGCAAAAATAATATAATATAATATAATATTGCATTTGTTGATAAACGCAATCTGTCAAGGATATAGGAGGACATCTCTTCCAACTAATTAATAATCTTTAATGTATGATTATGTTTAACCACTGTTTTTGGCCGTCCATTTAAAATATGTTTGTTTCCTAAGAATCTTGACAAATGTACATTTTTCAGTATATATTATCTAGATATGATTGAATATATATATATATATATATATAGATATAGCCAGTTTTCAATATGAATATATTTTTAATTTAGACCCGCATGGTTTGGTCGCATATAAATGAGTTTCCTACCCTACTCATCTAGTCTAGTGGTAAAACTGGGTAGGCGGATACAAGTTACTATCCCATCCCAACAATTCCTAAATTGTACTAAAAAAACGAAAAGAAGAAAAACAATCAGCACAAACTCAAACATGTAAAAGAACACAAAATTTAGGGGGGCAAAAAAGTAATAAAAAAATAAAATTTTTTATCACTTTGATTTTCGGAAACTAAAGAAAAATATGCGACGTATCAAGTTTGAGCTTTTCTACGCGGCAGTAAGGAGACGAACCGACATGTTTGCTCAGCCTAATCATTTAGCGTATACAATAATATATAGACATCACTTCTTTGGTCCTACGTATCAAGTCAGAGCATCTTTAATGCTAAGATCTTGTTCCATGGTAAAAAAGAGGGAGAAAGATTCAAAAAAAAAATTTGTGGGCCTCATATTTTTTAATTTTCTATTTCTTTTAATTATTTTTTACTCATTTACACCATTTTTTCCTTACTTTTTCTCCCTCGTATTCTGTGTAAAGTCTACAAATAGACTTTCATTCAAGACTTCTCCACTACTATTTTATCACTAGATTTTTTTAACTTCTAGTGTATATTCTTATCAAAATTGATGTGTGAATGTGAATATCATTTTATAAATAAAGTACAATATACCAGTTGCATTGTATAAATTACGAATTGATATGCGAATTACAATTTACTATGGAATATTCATAGTAAAATGCATGAGTTCATAATTCTTGTCTCCTTCAAACTCGTCGTGCAAATTCACTCTTCCAACCTATATAAAATTAGAATACTTAACAGTCAAATAATTAGATATGGTAATTTGACCAATCAATCTATAAATCCGTAGAGACATGTCTCTAATATAATTAACACATCATGCCTAATAGGGGCAAAAGGAGGGGTATGAGGCAACATTATCTGACCCGCCGTGGGTTTAGAGCGGGTGCGAGTCAGATTGGACCCACACCATAGACCCGGGATCCACCAGGCTTTTTTTATTTTTAATAAATTTATTTAGAAAAATGTGTAGAAATTATTAGAGATAACAATTTGACTAATTGACCATTAAATCCATAGTAGTTTATTTTTTTATTATATTATTTTTTTGAAAGGATTTTTCTTGAATTGAAAGATTCATGTTATTATATTAGTTAATGTTGGGAACTTTAAAATTGTAAATAAATGTTTTGTTTTATTTTACGTTCATCAATTAATAATGCATTGCACATAACATTAATTGAATGGAAAAAAAATTCATGAGTCCTTTTGTGAGTCATGGTGGTGTCCCAACTCGTCCCATGACCCGACTTGTCTTGACCCGCCATATGAATTTGTGGGTTTGGGGCAGGTCTGGGTGACTTCAAGACTCATGGGGCGGATCTAGAGTATGGCTAACCCGCCCTATTTCCATCGCTATAAATAATCATATCACAATTAACTATTGTAACTATAAGTTCAATATCTCACTCGTGCGTTGTACGGGAAGACTAATTTTCCAAAAAGTTTAATAATAATAAATAATAAAATATTAGACAAATGCACATTATCAGATTTGGATAGCAAAAATAATAAATATTTTAATTTAGTATTTGACTCATTAAATTAATGTTTTATTAATGATCTTATTAATAGTTACCTACTTATATACTCAATTAATGTTTTACCATATTTCACTTAAATCATCTAACTTATTTAATATTATTAGTTAACGTCTAATAATATGTATCGGGCGTGTACATACCCGTATTCACTCAATGCCCGCTCAGATAAAAATTTTCATAC
Organism: Nyctanthes arbor-tristis; assembly: GCA_963692815.1. Taxonomy (NCBI): domain Eukaryota; kingdom Viridiplantae; phylum Streptophyta; class Magnoliopsida; order Lamiales; family Oleaceae; genus Nyctanthes; species Nyctanthes arbor-tristis. The sequence continues at coordinate 24,446 of CAVNYN010287454.1, forward strand.
TCATGAAAAGGTACTTTTTCGACGAATACTTTCTATAAATAAAATTCAAAATTGATAGTTATAATTAAATGTTAAATACGGATATATTTGTAAAAAAATGCAAGTTAGACTTTTTAATATAAAAAGGACCATATATGTGGGACATCCTAAAAAAAAAAAGATCAGATAATCGCAATGGAGGTTTTTTTTGTTCATTTTCTTCTTGTGGATTTCTTGTCTCTTCGTTCACAAAATTTTTGCTAAAATTCATTATTATCTTTGTGAAATAAAAATATCGATCAATTAGTATTCAACCTGTATGTTGCACGTGGAGATAAATTCTTAATGTTTCATATAAAAAAATTCATTATATAAATTGCAAAAAACAATAAATAGTCACAATAATAATTAAATCAAACAAAATGACAACATGAATTCAGTCGATATTTTGAAGGATCTCATCTATGAAGAAAAAAGAATTAAAAAATAAATTATTTGCATCATCTACAACCTAATCGTTGCAACATAATAAAAATTAAAAAAATAGTCACAAAGATTTTCAAGTTAGATCATAGATGTCAAGAAAATAAATTTTAGCTATATATTATTCAACAGAATTACATTATGTGGCTTTAGTTATTGGCGTGACGCAAATAAATAGATTTTTATTGCACAAAAAAGAAGAAAAAATAAATCAGTTGATTTGCTCCAAGTTATTCTAAACTAACTTTTCATTTATAATATAAGTTATTTTGAAATAGATTTCTAAGTTATTCTGAAATAAATTTTGATTTTGATATTATCAAGGACTCTGTAAAAGAAATTTTGAAAATCAAACAAACATAAATAATAAACAAATAGAGATAATATCAGACAATTAGTTTATAATGAGCTCATTTTTGAATAATTCAGTAACGGGAAGAATAATTCTAAAAAATACTAATTCATAATAAATTGAACAGTTACTCGCCGTCAAATTTACATCGGTAGCGGATAATAAAAAATTGTAAAAACTCATAATTATATATAAATGCTAAAAAATAGAAATGAGGAAACTAAAATAAAAAAGGAATATAAAAAACTAATAAACTAATATAAATTATTGAAAACTCGTGATGAATATCCAAATAAGAAAAGTTTAAATTTTAAAACTTGAAAAGTAAAACCAATTGAAAATCAATTGGGGCACCAATTGAATCTAAATTATTGTGTAACATCATGATGATGTCAGCAAAAGAGCGGAAAAATTGCAATTGAGAATCCAAATATAATTGAAAACTGTTGTATTATATATTATATGATATGATATGATTATTTTTGAATTTCTATATATATATATATATATATCTCTCTCTCTCTCTCTCCTCTTTTTCACTTTTCTCTCTCTTTTTTTCTACACCTCTTTCCACCAACATTCAATTAAAATAATCATCTTCTCTCTATCTCTCTCTTCTTCACCACTCAACATCAAAAACCATGCATTGGAGAACCACTATATAGTTAATCATAGGCGACCCTACAATAGCTGGTGGCACGTCAATTTAATATTTTAATTAACTTGTTGTACGGAGCTCTCTAATTTTTAATTGACGGTAGCATTACACATTCATCCCATACTGTGTTCACTTAGAGTTGGGTAAAATAATCAAAACTAATTGAATCAAATCAAAACTGAGCGATTTTGGTCCAGTTTAGTTCAGTTTTTCTAAATTTTCAAACAATTATGGCTATTAAAACTTGGTTATGATTTTCATTCCAAAACCAATAACTAAACCGTAACTAAGCTAAGAATTTGATTTCCAATTTATTAACTTAATTCTTGATTTAAATTCTCAAAGTTAAAAGAATAAAGTTATCAAAAAATTTCGATTTCCATTAAAACCATGTAATTTAAATCCTAGAGTATAGTTACTGCCCCTAAAAAGTACATACTTTTTTTTTTAATATCACTCTCAGCCATTAAATTTCTTATATGTCATGATAATTTTAATATAATTTGTTTCCAGCTTATCGTGATATATTAGCAATTCAATTATGTGGATGTAGGGTGGACACTAGATGGAGTCAGATTTAGCATTATCTTTTAATTTAGTTATGATGAAACACAATAATCTCTTCATCTTTGGGACAATGGATTGTCAGGAAAAATATTGTGCATAATAAAAAGTGAATTATTGGGTGATCTGCATGGTTAGAGTATTTATTTGCAATTCTATGCCATATAGCTAAGTATTCACCTAAAAGTAAAGTCATCCCTAGGTTCAATTCTTAAGTTTGATATACGAATTTGGCGTTCTTCAAAGTGTGTGAAATTTTGAGACTGCATAGATTGGATCCAAGCACGGTAGAAGTCTTCGAATTTTTATTCAAATATCGTAGCTATTACAAAATAAATAACATACATATAAAATTGCCCTTTTCGGATATGTTTTATGGCCTTTTAAGATAGATGTTACTTGGGCTAGTCATAAATTTTTAAGATAGCCTCTCAAATTTTGTATGGTATCAAACTCCATTAATCTCCAACTAATAAATTCAACTGGTAATGCACAAACCGATCCCCAAGTTGATTAGACAGGAAGTAAATTATGCCGGTAACTCCATCTAATACTTTGATTTTGTGGAATGGAACTTCAATATCCTACAGCAGTGTCATGCTCCAATTTCAAAAGTGGTTAAACATAATCACAGATTGGAAGTATTACTAATTTTTTGTCCTCTCGATTTTCCACCATATCCTTGAAAGATTGCACGTGTCCACAAAGGCAATATATAATTATTTTCGTTGTGGAAAATATCAATTTATGTCACATTCACATTATGTCTTTGTTGACAATAATTTTATGACGAATTTATTTAGCTAGTTATAGGAATGGGATAAAGGTTAAGGATGAATGTAGAACTTTGTTATAAATTCAATTGTTCAAATGTTTTTAACGAAGTGAAATTCAGATGATGGTAAGATAATCGAGTAAAAACTCCGATCTACCAATTGTTGTGTCCTTCAATTTTAATACGACACTCAAGAAAAGAGGATAGTGCTCTAACATAGTAATGAAGTGTTGATCGAGAAAGCAAAAATTTTTATTTTACCATTAATTAAGTTTGAGAGACTTTGTATCCTTTGTAAAATTTTGAGTACATAAGACAATGTTTTAGTTTTCATCATTTTTCATGTAAAATAATATCAGTACAGGGTGAATATACTGATATACATAAAGGTAAGAACCTCTGTGTTTACTTGTTCACATGCACTGAATGTTCCTTAGGACAAATTTGGACCATTGAATGTACAATTTTACAGTATATAGATATGTAATTTTGTTATCAAATACCTCTCGTTTTCGTACGCCAACTTGCACATAGAGTTGGAATCCAACTCCACGAAAAAAATAAAAAAATAAATAAATAAATAAAATCATCCACATCACATATTTGTCATGTTCTGCGACCACTACTTTTCACGTACGTAACATTGTAAAATAATTCAATTATTATTTATCACGTGTTCTTTTTTAAGTACTAGAGCTTTATCCATTTTTAAAAGATAGGAATGGAAACTAAATCATCAATCCAAGACTATTATATAAAGGGCTTCAATTAGGAGTTCTTCATCAATATCCAACTAGCCAGTTTCTTAATTTAAGCTTTATAACAATCTCTCATCGTATAATCTAAAATGGCGCAGTCCTACTTCTCGATGTGGGCATTTGCGGTGGCTTCCTTGTTGCTTCTGCTTTTCCTGTCAACTGGTCCGAACTTCGCAAAATCTGCATTCTTTCATGCATATATAAACTGAGAGTAATTCTATTTGTTTAGATTAGAAATAATTCCCTACTCTATTTGATATTTTTACACTTGGAGATGTGTAGATATTTATAAATACATGAAAACATTCCCTTATTCAGTATCCAAAAAGTAACATCAACTAAACTTAAGTCTTCAGTTTAGATAAAAGGAATTATTCATTATACTAACAAAACTATATAATGAAATGCTGGTGTTATATACTTTCTACTCTAATTTGTTGAATTAAGCAGATATGATGAATGGTCCTCTTGTGGCAGTCGATGCACAAAGTCCAGCTTGCTGTGACCAGGATCTTTGCAACAAGTATTGCGCGTTTTTTGGACAGCCGGGCTGCTGCCCAGGGATCGGATTTGCCCCGTGTCGTTGCTCAATAGCTTGCCCAGCCTTGCGCAGCATGAAGCTAGCCAACTAGCTAACTAATTAATGATCAGAATAAATGCCCGCAGCTTGGTAAAGCTACATATTCTCCTGGCTTTGTTATATATGTTATAAATAAATTGTAGATCTCGAGTCTACCAGCGAACCTGCACTAGGTTATAAAATAAACTCATCTCGTAGAACTCTTCTTGGAGACTACGTTGTGGAACTTGCAGCAATGTTTATTTACTATTGTTTCTTCCCTTCCTCCTCCTCCTTATCGACATCTAAAGTTTATTTTTTGAATATTACAAGGGGGATAGTAGGGGTGGGAATTTGAACTCTTGATCAAGGGTGTACGAAACTAACTAAAATGCCACTAGACTACACAAGTCTTGGCGACATCTAAAGTTTATTTTTATGCACAATTAATTATATTATTGCCGATTTTTTTTCTAGTATGTGTTTTCTCAATCAGAATATAAAAGTAAAATTTATCAGAATATAACCTAGATGATTAATAAAACAAGCACATAATATACTAGTATCTATCACGATTTTCAAAACATAATTTTTCACATAAAAATAGATACTTTCATTACTTACCATTATAAATATACTAGTTGTATTCCCTTGCGTTGCACCGAATAGACATAATTAGCCCAAAAAAAGGCTTGATAATTTGAAAAACTAAATAATCATAATTTTACTACTTACTACTCACTTATGTACACATGTTACTAGTATGCATAAACAGAATCAAATTAAAACGTACAATGCTTTCACTTGGCACAAAGTTAATCAACTTATCATTTACTCTTAATTAAAGAAAATGAGAATTAATGACGAATTTTTTAATACAAATTTAATTTCACGTTGAGTATGGAAACCAAGAAACCATGAAAGAGAGAGCATACAAAATTTATATTACCTACAAAAAATAATCAATTAAATACTGTAGTAAACATATAGTCATAGGTTCTATGATATGTGATTTGTCATATCAAATTAAAGTAAAAGTTTTGAAACTGATTAAATTTTGTACAGCACTAATAGATAATAAATAGTATAATTAAGTGAACTAAGTCTATGTACCTTTTATACAGCAATTTTCCATCTTTTTTATTTGGTGAATCTTGCGGTAATTTTTTTTAACCAGAACTTTTGTGAATGAACTCAAAGAAGATTTGAACCCATAACAATTGAGTTTAGCACCCAAGCCTTAAGCACTATGCCCATTTTCTTTTTATTAGCATTTTTTACTAATAAATTGAAATATCAAATCTGAGGATAATTCTAAAAAAAACCCTAATCCTTTTTAATTCGTTCATTCACCATCTCCACCATTTGTGTTAGTGAGTTTAATATTATTTGAATGTTTTTTTAATGCATTTTATATTTTTTTTTTTAGTTTTATTATAATTTTTGAAAATGTGACTCGTAATGTATAGTTTTTTACTTACCTACCAGAACTATCTGACCATGTAACCGTTTGAAATGGGTACAGGGCTGGTATGGAATGAGGTTGGTAGAAACCAGGGGGAATGGGGGAGGCGTATCTACCCAGAACCTGTCCGAATGTTGACCAACTATTTTCTTTTAATAATAATAATAATAATAATATAGATAGATAGCTATAAAAAATAATTTTGGGGTGTTATCCACAAATGCATTAGAAGAAGAGGGCCTCTTTAGCAAATAATTTAGGCGGGAAAAAATGTTGACCAATTTTCTTATTTTAATATATAATAAATAAATATAGATAAATAGATAGCTATAAAAAAGACGTTTAGGGTGTTAACCACATACGCATTAGAAGAAGAGGGTCTCTTCATCAAATAATTTAGGAGGAAAAGACGTGTGCTCTTCCGATCTTTTAATATATAGACTAGTATATTACCCGTGCGTTGCACGGGATGAAAAAACTAATTTTTTTTAAAATAACTTATTTATCAATTCTAAACACTTGGAAGAAAAACTTAATACTGAAATAGAAGTCAATATTTATTGTTGACTTTTTTATAAGCGTGTGATTTTTTCATAATTATCTTATTATTATAACCATTTAAGGAAAAAGTGTAATTTAGTTTTCAATAATTAGCATAAATGTTAAAGTGCACAAAGTGCACCTATTATTATCAGGATAAACTTCTGAATTCGAGTCTATATATTAAATTTGTAAATGCCTATGCCCTAAGTTCTCCATTTATAAAATAATAATAATGCAATGTTTGCTTCTCAACCCGTAAACAAACTACAAGTCCAAAAATTGCACCTACTTTTTTTCATAAAGTATTTATCTAACACATAAGTAGTCTAAGCTTTTGGTAGTAAATAAAAAAATCATAACATGCAAAATTTTATGACTACGAACATCATTCAAACCTTTACACGGAAATCATCATTTATTTTGTAGATCACTTAATTAGGCAACGCAAAATAATAATACTACCTCTCTCCCACAAAGATATTTCCCTTTTATTCTTCACATAAAATGAAAAAAATATCATTAATGTTATCGACAATATACAATTTAATATATCTTAATATACATTTTGATTTATTTAATATTTCACTTTAATTTATTCTTTATTGATAATAACTATACGCAATAAATGAGGGTATATTAGAAAACTAAAAAATTAACTAAGTAAAGGAATAGACAAAAAAAAAAGAAAAGAAAAAAGGGGAATATGCTTTCGGGACGGAGTGGGTGTAAAAAATCCATTTTTCAATTATTATGAATATCATTCAAATTATTATAAATAAACTACATATATATAGTAAATGTAGTGTACTAAAGATATTTACAATTAGGCAAAATATATTGACACTACACTTTTTTATAAATACTAGTACAACACCCGTACGTCTCACGGGTAGAGCAAACAATTCAAACTTAATTATTCAAAAGCATTTTGATTAGATGCAAAATAATTAAATCTCCGTTAAAATTTAAAAACATAAACGTTGAAAAATTAAAACAATCGTATCATCATTATAGTTATTGAAGAATATAATATATTCACTATATATACAATGCATGATCATATCACTATTCTTTTAGAAGAGCTTGAAGTGATTCCTCATAATTGGATAATTTCCATTATTATCTTTAATAGAAAATTAAAGAATCATATAAATGTTTTCTTGAGTGATCTGCTGACTGAACCTTCTATAAGTTGACTCTTTACAATTGCTTGAATTCTATCACCATATGAGCTAGTATTAGGCTAATCAGTATATAATGTTGGTTGATCCATTCCAATTGAACAAAATTTAATTTGCAAATATATAATATGGAGAGGGAACATCTACAATTTTAATATCCACATAGAGTTCAACAAAAAACACAATCGACGTAGAAATTAAATAGATGGAAACATTATTATAAAAATAAGAGTAAGGAAGTAATTAAATTGATATAGAGAGTTATAGATTTTTTTTTTATTTAATGACAGAATGAATAGAAAATGAAAATTAGAGATTTAGGAGAAAAATAATGACCGGATAATAAAATAACCAAACCGGTTTTAGAAAAAAAAAGAAAGAAAACAAATATTAAATATAACATCAACAAATAAATCTAATTGGTCTATGTTTAGGCCCAAAAAAGGGTACAAGACTACATTTGATTTAGATAATGATAGAAATAATAACCTGATAATAAAATAGCAAAACCGATTTTAGAAAAAAAAAAAGAAAGAAAGAAAACAAATATTAAATATGACATCATCAAAGAAATCTAATTGGTGCATGTTTAGGCAGGAAAAATGGTAGAAAACTACCTTTGATTTAGATAATAAATAATAGAAATAATGACTCAACAATAAAATAGCAAAACCAGTTTTAGAAAAAAAAAAAAAGAGGAATGAAATCTAATTGGTCTGTGTTTAGGCAGGAAAAATGGTAGAAGACTACCTTTGATTTAGATAATAATAGATATAGATTAGGATTAAATTGCACAATAGGATGAAATGTCAAGGTAAAGTTAAGCAAATTAACCATTTCAAAATGGAAAAGAAGAAAATAATAAAAAATAAATATGACGTTAGCGATTTGGGCGGGAAAACTTGTTTAGACTACTCTTGATTTAGATATACATATATATCAAGAATTTTATTTTGCCTACACACATGCATGTTATTATGCATGCGTGTATATGTGTCAAACATCTAAACTACAAGTACTCCACACTTGTAGCCTAGATGTGTGTCATGTGTTACACGTATGCATAATAACAATACATGCGTGGACAAAATAAAATTCTTGATATATATACCACATTTTATTTAAATAAACTATGTTTGAACTTTATTTGTTTTTCCATTTACACTCCTGTATATTTTTATCACGTCTTCTTAAGTAACTTTTTATCAAATAACATTTTGTGCCTCAAATAATATTTTCCTTCCAATTTCTTTAGCATAGGACTTCTAAACAGTGAAAACAATAATTAGTTTGCACTTAACCATTTTCCATTTTTTTACTTATTTAAATTATTTAGCGACTTTTTGAACAAAATTTTTGGATAAAAACCTTAGTTAAATATGAAATATTCAATTTAATAGAAGGTTAAGAACAAAAATATAATGAAAAAAGTTAAGAGCGTAAATATAATAATTAGAAAAGTTAAATATGTATAATGCAATTAGAAATGTGGTGTGATTATAAAAAACGGTAATATCTATTTGACCACCCTTACAATTATGAATATATAATTCAAATTACAACAAACAAGAACCCTAGTAAATGTAGCATACACAAAAAGCAACATCATATGATACAATTAATCAAATTCTTATTGTACTATGCACACAATGAACAAATAAATAAACAAAGACACATTTTTTACGGTAGAAATAAAAAACGTAATGTCATTAGTTATCAATTAAACCATTTCTAAAAAATTAAATGATTATAGTTTTTTGACTAAATAATTATAGATTTTTTTTGAAACTTAAAGAATTATAAATTAAAAAAAAAGAAAGAAAAGTCTATAAACTAAAATTGCCAACTATATTCTTTTATTATAGAATAATAATAATGACCACAAAAATTTCAAATACCTTAAAAAGTTATCTTTAAAGCACCTTCCATCTCATATTGGACTATAGAAGCATGGAGCGTGGATTTGAATATATACAACGTGGAATGGAGGTGTCTTTACATGATCAATAATAACCAATTTAATGATGCAAATAAATTATAAAATGAAAACTTAAATAGGATCTAAATAGTTTTCAATTAAAAAAGATAGAGTTAGAATTATACCGGTCCCTCCTCTAATATCCTTCTCCTTCCCTATATATCCCTTTTTTTTGGTTGTGTAACCACAGCCATTTTTAAAGCCAACCCCTTAAATTTCAAGGAAATGATTGGAAAACATTGACTTGAACTCTATTTAAAAAAAAAAAAAAAAACTAAGTATCAATTGCAACTTTCCCGATTCTAAAAATAAAGAAAATACAAAATAATCAACAAAAAAAGAAAATTGGTTGACTACATTTAATATGCCACTTTAAAATTGCCATATATATGCATCGTTAAATTTCATTTTAAAACTGATTGGCTACAACTAAGTTGAACACAAATAATTTGGAAACTAATTAGTAAGGTATATTTTCATTTAGTTTCCATAAAATAAAATACAAAGATGAACGTAAACCGTTTCATATGAAAAATTTGTAAATACAATAGAATAATCATTAATTTTTCTCAAACATAAATAATAATTTTTTTAAAAAAAAATAGAGTCTCGTTATTGAAACACCTATATATATATATATACACACACACACACACACTTATATAAAACACAATAAATTAATTGACAAATGCTACTTGATTCAAGACACGTTATTGAAAAACTAAGAATTAACACAATAAACAAATCAACAAATGCAACTTGATTTAAGCAAATTATATTGTGATATGATATTATGTAATTACGATGACGTAATTATAGTCTAATTATAAGTTGAACACAAATTGAGCCAAAAACTAATTAATAAGGGTACTTTCATTAGTTTTCAAAAACTAAAATAGAAAGAGTTTTCAAAAAATTCTAAATTTTAAAAACTTAACTATAAATTTTATTTAAAAAAAAAAGGCTGCAAAGCCGATCATTGCTATTCAATTTTAAAAAATAAAAAGAACTAAAGAAAAGGAAACGACACAAAGCAGCCAACCATTGATATTCCAATGTGTTGCCTTGGACATGCTTCTTTTGGAGAACTATAGTTCCAATACAAACATTAATTATAACCTTTCTTAAATGGTTTTTAAAAAAAAAATAAAAAATTCTGATTGGGCAATGCAAAATACCTTCCAAGACTATTCCTCTATATATAATACATAGATTCCTTCAATTTTCAAATTAATGAAAATGTAATGCCTATCCTATCCTATCTCTTTTCTTGCACCCCCTCTATTTCTAGCTTAATTAGATTTGAAATTTATTCCCTTATTGTGAGAGGAACGTCGTTTCTTTCGGCAAATACCTCCATATCTGAACTTAATTCAATTGAACCGTATGATATCTGAAAATTTAGATTTAGTGAAAAATACGATGCCTTTGGTCTGTTGGTAATGACTTAATAAGTTAAATGTAAACTATCATCTTTCTGAAAACTCTATGCAAAAATATTTACAGCAAATATTTTTAATATTTATAATATGTTAAAATTTGACTAATGTTTTGTCTTTTATGATCTATTATTCAGGTTGAAATCTTTTTTTTGGCTAACTTTTACTATAGAGATGACAAATTTAAATTTGATATTATGTTTTCAAATGTATTGAATGGTGGTAATATATTTTTCCTGTTAGTGCATATTTACGAGAGATTAGATGTAAGAATGTAGATTGTCTTCTGAAACGATCTTGAATTTCACGATTACTAATTTTATTTATTCAATTAATGTACTTGTGTTTTTATATTTCCTATGGATGTGCAAATATTACTGATTTATTATGCAACTATCTAAATATATATTTTAATAAGTTTTTCTACATGTGCAACGCACGGATGGTTTAACTAGTAAAATTTAAAAAAAGGCATATTATATATATATATACACATATAAGTAGGATAGTGGTTTTGACGGGAAAACTTACATATGACCACTATCCGACTTTTATTTAATTATTAGTCTACATATCTGCATATATATATATATATATATATATATATATATAAGGAAATTAGTTTGCGGTACCTTTGTAACACAATTTTCCCGCTAAAAGTTTGTTAATAGAGGCTTTTTCGAGATTCTATTTCCTATTGGAGGTAACTTGGGTGGAATTCTATAATTTTCAATTTTTTTAATTTTTTATTATTCTCTTCCACCTTATCAATTTCTCTAATCTTGCATCTTATCTTAATTTTTCTTTTCTTTTATTTTTTGTACTTAAAAAGTCTTTTTTAAAAAATTTAAATCAATTTCATGTACATTATTGCCGAGCACTTATATTGCCGCCTAGCGTATTTCTGTTTTATTTCACAAACACAGACCTAAACATCTAAACTTCAATTGACTCTGGAATTTTGATTTGACGTCTATGGCATGTTTTAATTTCATGTCTTTTACGTCTATGGATAATTAAGTTCAAGCCTTTCTTTTTTTTTGTATCTTAATCAAATCGAGCCATAACCTTTTTTCTATGTTAATTGTGACAATATAAAATTAATTTCATAGATAAAATGATAGAATATGATAATGGATGAGATTCACAATCCAATTTAATAACTAATAGATAATTATCATCACTCAATTGCTTAAATTATGGATAAATTTGATTATCTAATTGTCTAACCCATAGATAAGTGTCCATGTGCTTGAAATTTGTATATATTTTTTTTAATATACAAGAGGATATAGGGGGAGGAAAATTTGGAGAAGGACAACTATGGTTCAAACTCAGGATCTCCAGCCCAAAATACAAGTATCTTAACCACTATAGCGCAATTTGAACGATAAATTTATATCTATATATTAATTAAATGAAAAGAGCTGCAGTGCCTTTGTACCGCAGTTTTAGTAGGGTCTTTTTAGACATTTTACTTTATATTGCGGTAACATGTGTGGTATTCTAAATTTTTCAAATTTTTTTAAATGTTTTTATTCACTTTTACCTTATCCATTCACCATTTTGAAATAAGATCCACTATTAAATTTAATAACTAATAGATAATTATCATTTAATTATTTAAATTATAGATAAATTTGATTATCCAATTGTCTAATATATCTTAAATTAATAGAAATTAAACATATATATAGATATATATATATATATATATCATTAGTTTAAGTTAATTGAAAATTATAATTGTAATTGTTTCTTAATTTTTCCATGTATAAATGAATATTAATAATTACAACTATTATATATATGATTACTTTTATGTATTATTAATTTATATAATCTTTATGCGATGTGACTTTATTGGCTTTGAATAAGAAATATTTTCATAGTGCACGTAACTGCTAATTAGCAATTATTTCGTAGGATGCCATTATCTAAATTAGTGTAAAAAAATAAAATGATATTTATTTGCGTTAAAGATAATAATCGGGTTAAAATTTGTTGTAAACTATAGTTACCTTAAGATGACAAGAAAAAAATTATATTATTATTTGGTTAATGTTAAAAATTAATTATTTTTTATTGGGTAATGTAACCGTATAAAATATCATCATATAAAAAAAATATAAAATTTCATATTATTTATTTTTAAAATAATTTGATATGTACTATTCTCGTGGTGAGAATCTAGTTTATAATTAATTGAAATTAAACATATATATCATTAGTTTAAGTTAATCAAAAATTATAATTTTAATCCTTTTCCTTAATTTTTCGGAGTATGAGTATTAATAATTATGACTACTTTTCCCTAAAAAAATGTATGAGTAATTTTATGTATTATTAATTTTTATTATCTTCATGTTGCCTAGCTTTATGGGTTTCACATAAAAAAAAATATATTGTCAGAGTACATGATATCGTCTAGCTAAAAATTATTTCGGAGAATGCTATTTATCTAAAATAGTGCTAAAAATAAAATAATATTTATTTGTGTCAATGATAACAATTGGGTTAAAATTTAGTTACATTAACATGATAAGAATAAATTTTCATTATTATTTGGTTGATATTAAAAATTAATTATTCTTTATATTAGGTAGGTAACGTAACCTTATAAAACTCCCCCATACATAAAAAAAAATTATAAAATTTTATATTATTTATTTTGTAAATAATTTAGATCGGAAGAGCGTCTTCCCGTGCAACTATACGGGTGAGAATCTAGTATATATAATAATATAGTGGTTTTAGCGAAAAAACTTGTATATGACCAATGTCCTATTGTAAATATATATATATATATATATATATATATGAAGATAAGATTTTCTTTCCTTCATATATTTATTTTTGGCTAGAATTTATCCAATTTGGCTAAAATAAATGGGTCATCCATGACCACCTGAACACAGTATATTCTTGAACCTCATATAAAGAGACTAGCACCTCACGTTGTGAAAGATTTGTTGAGGCCACTCAGAAATTTTAGAGGACTGCGTATTTAGGTATTGGAATGCCCCATCACGAAACAAGACCTTTTTACACCAACTAGTTTTTTTTTGGCACCCGTGCGTTGCACGGCCAAACTTCATGGACAAATTATAATGTAATATCGTCCGATCATATGTTTAACTTATGAGTTGTTAATTAATTTATGAATTTATAAACATACTGGGTTACTGGGTTAATTTATATTATGTTGTAGGAAAATAAAAATAGAAATATTATTATTATTTAATGTATTCTAAAACATAATATAAATAGTTTGGCGGCCTATACAATATGTCGGAAACAAAAAGTCACATGCTAATTAAACTTTGTGCGGCTTGAACTTTCTAAAATAATTTTATCAAATTTGCAACCCAGTGGGTTGAGACACAAACCGAGTTACAGGTCACCAAAAACCCACTGGTTGTTCGGGTCTTCAACTAGGTCATTATAGTTTGGTATAATCATGTGACGCCGTCCAATTCACCATCCAAATCACCAAGTTTCCAGCTTAGATTTTAGAATAATTAATAACAATTGACAAAAAAATTGCAAATGGTTAACCAGTTACATTAGGGGAAAAAAGATAAATAAGAAAAGGAAAATAAAATTAGCGGGTGGCTATTAGGAAAAAAAGAAAAATATATAAAAAGAAAAAATGATAAAGAAGGGAAAAATTAGTGGGCGTATATACAGTAGGAAAAAATTAGTGCATGGTTACATAGTAGGAACAAAGAAAAAACAAAAATTCTGGGGAAATATAAAATTGTAACATGAATATGTGACATTGTAGATGCGGTACAATTTCACTTAATAAAAAAAGTATCCATACGATAAACACCCAATGAAATTGTGCCACATGACCATATCACTTATTTATGTCATTTTTTCTTATCTGTCTAGAATTGCTCAAAAAAATAATAAATAAAAAAAGATAACAAAATTAGTTGGTGATTATATGAAAAAAGCAAAAAATTAATAAATAAGGGTATTAAATTAGTGGGTGGTGAAAAGAAGGAAAAAAATGATAAATAAAAAAATAATATATTAAAATTAGTGAGTAGTTATTATTGTAGGAACAACAGAAAAAACTAAATAGATATTTCAAAGTCTTTTAGACCAATATTGCTTCGAGATAAACTTTTAATTGCTTCATGAATCCATAAACACTAACTTGTTTTAATTTTTAAGCAAAATTTAAGTTTATCTATTTTACATGGGAATTCATTAATACGGGCTTATGTGGTAATTACTGAAAATTATTTAAAATGAGTAGTTTTTAATTTATGAGATAATTGTACATCAATATTATATGTTAAAAAAATAAGTGGTTGCATGGAAACCCAAAAAAAATCAGTAAATGTGTTCTTAAACTCAATGATTTAAAACAAAACATACCTAAAAGTGATTTAATATTTGCTGATATTAAATTGAAAAAAGAAAGAAAGAAAGAAAAATGCAGAGTGCTTGCATGAAAGACTAAACAGATACATGACACTCAAATAAAAAGATGGCTATTAATTGCTAGATTAAAGGGGAAAAAATTGAATTGGGTAACCATTTTGCAAGAAAATTGCAACAAAAAAACTGGTCGAAAATAAATTTGGAAAAAAAAGGTTAGTGGGTGGTTATTTTGTCTTGAAAGTTAGTGGGTGATTATTTCATATGGCATGATTTGTGGTTACAAAAATTTAGGGGGAAAAAAAAGAAATGAAAATTGAGATTCCGAAATCTTACAAAGGCGGGAAAATGATTCCGAAATAACAGTTGTCTTTCTATATAATCCTAATATATATAGAGATAGAGATGGTGCAATCCTAAACCATTAGGCTCTAGGTAAGCTACTAGTCATTCCTGGGTTCAAATTATGTATGTTTTGTTGTTGAAACCAGAAGATGAACCAATTGTTTGACACGAAAATTAATAACAAATCAGGGATTATAATCGATTTGATTTTGTATATATGTACAGTAGGAACCTAAACGAAACCTTTCATAAGGAAGACGTCAACTAGTAAAAAAATAGCCCATATGAAATCACACATGGTTTCATGACTTCGATTGTTTTTAATTGATAACTGCACTATACATAGACAGAGTCCGATATGGCTATATAGAAAGAGTGACGGGACCCTTGCTTTAGAATATGATGAGCTTGCTCGACTTGGGAGTGAGTAATCCAAGAATATGATCTCTCATATATATGATAAATTTTCATTTAGGATGATCAGACCATGGTGCTGGGATTACATTAGTCACTATGTTTGAGGGACTTTGGACCATTTTTACGATTATTTGGTTTACATAAACTGTATTTTTGTAGCTATTTATCACGTGTTCTGTTTACCCCAGAGTTTATCCAATTATGTAGAAGAGATATGAAATCATCCATGACCTAAGAAATACAGCCTTGAACCTCTCTATATAAAGGGATTCAACCGGGGAATTCTAAGATCATCAAATAAATATTTTTGTCAACTGATGAAAATAATTTTCAGACTCGTATAAATTATAACTTAAGTATTCAATAATTAAAATGTGTAAATATTAACAATAAAATAGGAAATGAAGAGTTGCGGATTCGTCAATCTCGCAAAATGTATAAAAAAAATCTACACTTTTTACTCAAGGTTACCTTTCTTTACTTATTTACATTACATGTTGTTACTACATTTTCAATAATTAGATAGATAGGAAAAGAGGTGTCCAAAATATAAAGCTTAGTTATAGGAAAAGAGAGCTCAGGTTTGATAGTAACGTTATTATTACGTAATATAAGTTGTACTCGAAAGCTTAGGCATACAATTCATTAGCTATGCAAAAAAGGAGAGGGAGAATTATAAATAAAAAATATATATATATAGCCACGTGACTGTTTCCACTCTGTAATTCATACAGCCACGTGGCTATTTCCACTCCGTAAGGGGAGAGGTAAGTTCTCCTTATAAACTTTATAATAATATATGAATATATATGAAAGACACCATAAAGACCTTGGTAGGGTGGTTTTTATGCCTAAGTCTCATGCGGGTTTGGTATACCCCTACCTTTTTATTGATTGAAAAACAATCTTACAATAAACGAATGCGACATATAGGCCTAACCTTTTGACATAAAAAACCCAACTCCTGTATCACTAATCAAAATTGGGAAAAATCAAAACTGATCATCCAAGCATCAAAGAGAATGAACCTAAATCTCTCCGATCAAACTAATGATCTTCTTGACTTGCCTTATTAGTCACACAAATATATGGTAATCACATTTTATTATCAATTATCAATATTTAATAAGAAAAATACTATTTGTAGTTAATAATTCATGCAATCTTTTACAAAATGGGGTAAATTCAATATCTCACCCTTGTGTGTCGTATGATTTAAAAAAAAAATTTAAGGAAAAGACCTTGAATTTATTTTATTTTGTAAATAATTACTTAAATGATTACTTGCAGATAGTGGGATTCTATTAATAGGATAAGTCCTCTGATGCTTCCCAGGTCAGCTGCTTTAAATACTTTCATACGTGTAAGTGTCCCATGTTTATTATAGCATTAGCAACACCTTGTTCCCATATTTGTTGGACCCGTATTTGACACGCACATATAATTGTCAAAAATTTTAAAACGTAGAATAATTTTACACAGTACCGGGATATTACACAAAATATTTTAATTTAATTAAAAATATTATGTACGGAAGAAATGTCATCTTGATGTTGAAAATTGCCATTATCTACAAACGCAATATTATTTTTGTTTGTCCCGTCTGACGCTGTCACTTTCACTTCACATTCACATTTCGTCTTCATAAACAATAATTAATTTCATGATGAATATTGAAACAATCATAGAAAATTAAGGACGGTTTTTGAACTTCAGTTGTGACCCATGAGTATATAGTAACATTTTATCACGTTGCTCGGACCATAAAACGTTTTATAATAATTCAACTTATGAAAATAAATAGTAAAATAATTACAGTTGATGAAAGTTATGAATTCTAAGAATTTCATGTTTTAAATTAATTAACTTAAGTCATGAACTTCTTAACAACCCTAATTTCAAGAATTTTCATCTGACAACCCTAAGCTACATGAAAAATTATACAGATAATTTTTAAAACTAAATTCTAGGCACAATTTTAATGTGAGTTTAGAAAGTTGATATCTGTGGTCCACATTTTGTTTCTTATCTAGTAGTTGCTATCATATGTGGTCCATTTACAGTACATTATAGTAGGAAAGCGATTATGCAGTGAAAGTCTTAGAATGCATGTGTTTCTTGAGCTACTTGGACCATTGACAATGAATAAAGTATGTAGTTTTACGGGGGTTATGTTCAAATAGCATAGTCAAAATAATTTTCATTTAAAAAGCTTCCCCTTATAATTAACAATAGTAAAATACATTAATAAATATCCACTATACCCTTGTTATAAAAAGGACACCAAAACACCATCTCACCTCCAAAATTAATAACTGCATTTTCGACTTCTAAAGGCAAGCTAAAGTCGTCGGCAATTTCTCCTAATACCACACCTGCAAAGAATAATAGTTTCAATGACCGTGAAAGTCCTACGTACTTTCGACAAGGATCGCAAAAGAATCGGTTTGATCTATAGCTTTCACATAATTTTAACACAATCACGCTTAGTTTGACAAGATCTTGTTTTCTTACACATTATATCACTTTTAAATCACATCACCATTTAATGGCATACGTAAATTGTGTAAAATTTTATGTAGAAGTAGGATACTTTGTTCTTCAAAATTTAGATCATGTGAAAGGACCTATGATAGCAACTACTGGGGGTATAATTAGATGCCAAAGAAGTATCAACCCCATGCACTCCCATTAAAATTGTGCCTCGATTTCAGTATAAGAGTAATTTAAACGTGCTTTGCACGTTATATGACAATATATAATATAATAGACAAAATATAGTACAATAAAATAATTAGATTTGAATTCGTATGATTGTTGATACTATTTAAATATATTTAAATCTAATATCATTACTTCTACAATTAAAAAAAAAAGATTATAATCATTGATGATTACTTAAAACGTATTGTTTAAACAAATTTCTTATAAAATACTAATCTAAAGGGATAACAACATGGAAGCTTTGCATTTAATGTTTTGGTTTTAATCCTGAAACTGAACTAAAATTAAGAAAAATAAAAACTAAAGATTAATCTTGGAATTGAATTGAATTGAAATGAAGGAAATAATGTAGGATAAGAAGTAAAAATAGAATTTGAAATTAAAAAAAATTCAAAAGTGAGTTACAATTTACCACACTATGAAATAATAGTTGAAATTGAATCAACCACAATAAATACTATACTAAAGATTAATCTTTAGGGTGATAAATACAATCTATATATATATATATATATATAACACTTAAAAGAAGGATAGTTTCCATTTCACTTTTTCCCGCCCAAAAACACTTTATAAATCGGGATATCTCTTCTTAGTCGTTGGTTTAATCTACTAATCTTGGCCATTGATTTTTATTTACCTTTTTAATTTATTATTAATTTATAGATTCCCTTTTATCTTTCATTCCCCCCTTTTTTTGTTTCTCTTTTTTTATTATCACTATATTTTTCAATTTTAAATTCCAATCAACAAATCAGATTTTATTTTATCTAAAGATATTTGTCTTTCTTTATCCACATTTTTCTTATTTCCTCTAATAGAACTCATTATATCTAAAAACTTTCTCAAATCTTTCTCACTATACATTTAAATTTTCCACTGGTTATCTAAAGCAATTTTATTTTCAAACGATTTTCTTAATTTTTTGTTCAACTTATCTCACGCCTTCGGAAAACTTCCAAATTGATTTTAATATAAGCCAATATTTAGAAAATCAGACCTGTCATCGAATCGAAAAAGCTAACAGTACAAGGTGATCAAACCTCCTATTTTAATTAAATAATTTAAAATAAAATTAATTTTTACCTAAAATAATGTTAAAATTTCACTCATTTTTTAAGAACCATTGAAAATATGACTTTGGGTATGGAAAGAAATTACATATTCGTTCTTTAGTGAAAAGAATTGAATATAAACACCTATATTAAGCTACTTGGAGAAGGGTTCATAAGGGTTCATAATACGACCTTAGCTTATGGGCTTTGAGTTTCCAAAAAGTTTAAAATTTTAATAGAACATTATTGAAAAAAATATTTATTGTGAACCAGTTAACTGTATCTGTCTTTATCTTATATCGTCAGATTGTTTTCCATATTTATTTCAGTATTCACAAATGTTAAAAAAAATCAGACCTGTCATCGAACCGGAGAAGCTAATGGTTTAAGGTTATCGAACCGATTTTAATTAAATAATTGAAATAAATTAATTTTTACCTAAAATAATGTGGAAAGAGAATATTTGATTTTATATTTTTTTCTGTTTAGAAAAATGTTGAAATTTTATTCCTTTTTAAGAGCTATAAAAAATATGACTTTAGGCATAAAAAAAGAATCTCACATTGATTATTTAGTGGAAAAATTGAGTAGTATGCCTATATTAAGCAATTTGGAAAGAGCTTATACATAATAGAGCTTTATCCTATGGGCCTTAAACTTCTAAAAAGTTTTATATTAAGTTATTTGGAAAAGGCTTATGCATAATAGGGCTTTAGCCTATGGGCCTTATACTTCTAAAAAGTTTAAAATTTTGATGGATTATTATTGAGAAAAAGATTATTGTGAACTGTATTCGTCTTTACCCTACACCGTCATATTGTTTTTCTAGATTGATTTTAGTATTTACAAATGTTTAGAAAATCCAACCGGTAAAGCTAACTGTTCTATGGTTATCGGACTGATTTTAATTAAATAATTGAAATAAATTAATTTTTACCTAAAATAATGTGGAAAAAATATTCAATTTTATAATTTTTTTTTATCTTTACCGTTTGAAAAAATTGAAATTTTATTGCTTTTTTTAAGTGCAATTGAAAATGTAACTTTGAGAATGGAAAGGGAATCCCACATTGATAGTGAAAAAGATTGAGGATATATGTCTATATCAAGCAACTTGGAGAAGAGTTATGCATAATAGGGTCTTAACTTATAGACCCTAAATTTTCAAAAAGTTTAAAAATTTAATAGGTCATTATATTGTTGAGAAAAAGTTTATTTTGAACCGTATCTGTCTTTATCTCACACCATCGGATTGTTTTCCAAATTGATTTCAGTATTCGCAAATGTCTAGAAAATTAGATGAGTCATTGAACTGAAAAACTAACGGTGCAAAGTCATAATTAAAATAATTGAAATAAATTAATTTTTACCTAAAATATTGTGGAAAAAAACATTCGATTTTCTAATTTTTTGATCTTTACTATTTAAAAGTGGTTGAAACTTTATTCCTTTTGAAGAGCCATTGAAAATGTGACTTTGGGAATAGAAAGAAAATATCACATTAGTTATTTGGCGAAAAGAATTAATAATGTATTCCTATGTTAAATTACTTGGAGAAAGGTTATGCATAATAGGGCCTTAACTCATGGCCTTTAAATTTCTAAAAAGTTTAAAATTTTAATAGATCATTATTGAAAAAAAGTTTATTGTGAACTGGGGGACCGTATAAGTCTTTATCTCACATCGTCATGTTATTTTCCATATTGGTTCCGGTGTTCGCAAAATTTCTTCAATGTCTTCCTTAGTTTTTTAGACACTTTTTTGTCTTTATTAATAAAGATATCGTATTATGGGTAGCAGCTATATTGTTTTTATCTCACACATGTAAACGATCAAATATTATAGTTTAAGAGCTATTAAAAATGTGATTTTGGACATAGAAAGAGAATCTCACATTGGTTATTTAGTGAAAAGGATTAAAGATGTATACCGATATTAAATTACTTAGAGAATGGTTAATCATAATAAGGTCTTAGTTTATGGGCCTTGAACTTTCAAAAAGTTCAAAATTTTAATAGATTATTATTGAAAAAATATTATTGTAAATCAGTGAACCGTATCCGCCTTTATCTCACACTGTCAGATTGTTTTTCGAATTGGTCAGTATTCACAAATTTTCTTCAATGTTTTTCTTATTATTTTTTTTGTAGACCATTTTTATCTTCATTAATAAAAGATATCGTATTTCATATAACAATTACATTGTTTTTCTTTACATACACTTAAACGATCACATATTGTAATTTAAGAGCTATTGAAATATGACTTTGAAAATAGAAAGGGAATCCTACATTGATAATTTAATGAAAAGAATTGAAGATGTATGCCTATATTAAGACACTTAGAGAAGTGCTATGCATAATAGGGACTTAGTTTATTGGCTTTGGTTTTCTAAAAAGTTTAAAATTTTAATGGATCATTATTAAAAAGTTTATTCTGAACTGGTGAACCGTATCTGTCTTTATCTCACATCGTCTGATTGTTTTCCAAATTAATTTCAGTATTAGCCAATTCCTAATTTTTCCAATTGACTTGATCATAACATTTTAGTTTTTTAAACACCGATTAATTATGTTAATATATTAAAATATTTAGTTTGTAGAATGTGTATGTTACTAAAAATTAGATATCATTAATACATGCTAGGAAAAAAAAGGGCAATAAATCACATGTGCATTTTATAAAAAAAAAAGTTAGTGTTCACTCATAGGCAATTTTATATAGATATTTTGAGGGTTTTAAAATTGAAAAAGTTTGAAAATTATGGTATGTGTTAAAGATTGCCAAACAACAAATTCTACTATAAATGTTGTAGTACTGTATTATCACTCATAATTTATCCTAGCTATGTTTATCGGGTGTAATACATTTTCCCGTGCATTATACACTGGCAGCTTAATACAAACTTCAAAAATTTTCTTCAATATTTTTCTTAGGTTTTTTGTGTAAACTATTTTTTACCTTCATTAATAAAATATATCATATTATGAATAACACCTATCTTGTTTTTTGTTACACACATAAACGATCAAATATTATAGTTTACAATCATGTTTAATCTTTTGTGTACAATCATGTTTAATCATTTTGAATTGTTTATATTATTTGATATTATCATTCACGGATGAAATAACTAGTATTATAAATAAATACAATAATTATATAATTGTTTCAAGAAAAGTTTCACAATATTTTTGTTTCTTCGTAATAATTGATTAATATGAGTGTAATAAATAGAGTGTCATATTTTAGTTTCACTATAGTCTAATTTCTTCACAATATTTTAATATATTGTGAAGTGTAATAAGAAGATAGGGTAAATTGGGAATTAAAAGAAAATAGTAGAGGTAAAGGTGGAATCCAAATGTTTTACAAAGATTCCACCTTTTATATATTAGTGATTAGTGATATATTTTTGTTGAACATGACAATTAATTGATATATTAATTAATTGAAAATTAATTGATATATGAATCATGCTATCTCAAGCACTTCACGACTAAAACTGGGGACGTAAGTCCATTCACGCACATTATAAGGAACAAAATAAAAAAAAAAAAAAAAGACAAAGAGTGTTAATTAACCACTTTGTTCGTGTCTCTAAGAACAAGATAATATGTGGCAAACAATAGAACTCGTTTAATGTGATAATTAGATAATATGCCGTGTCATTGATGACGTTGGTATTTATCTATTACTTGTGTTCATGTGAATCATTTATATGAAACCCATTGGGTGCATGCACACACCCCTATATTATTATATTGTTTAGTACTGACATTAGGTATAATTATATTTTAAAACTTTGCATTTGAAGCTTGATCGTGGGAGAAGTTAAATATATAGCATGTTTTAATATTTTACGTTTTGTTTGATGAAAGAGTGGAAAAAAATTTGAGTACAAATCAAACTCATTTTTTCCCCACCACTTTTTATAAAGGGTTAATTTCACAAATCGTTTATAACCAGCTTTGAGTTAAGAATTAGCTGAGTCTCCATTTTTTTTTATCTTCTGCGTCTAACTTTTCATAAATTCGCATGAATATGTCCTTTTTGACTGATTTCGTCAATATTATCGTTAATTTTGTAATAAAATTACCAAGATACCCCCGTAATGATTTAATTTTAAAAACAAAATATTTAAAAAATATTAAAAATAATAAAAAATTACAAAAAAACTCCCCAAACCCACCCAACCCACCCCATCCCACGCCTCCCCTCCCAAGGGCCGCCGGAATACTATTATTTTTGGCGGTCCAAAAAGGCGGGTAATATTGACAATTGATATTATTAAAAAAAGTGAAAAAGTACGACATTATTTCTGGACATTCATTTCAAGTTCATGATTGAACATGATATTTATTAACATGGCTACAAATTCCACAATGTAGTCTAATTATTATTACATTATTTACTCGGGTTCAACATAGACTCAATTGAAGCCGATCAAGTCTACAATTTATTTATCACATACTACATAGCCATTAGAATCTGTAGCCTCGCTAGGGAATCATCAAGCAAATTTTGTCTCGGTCTCGGACTTCGACTCTCCCAGCTTGGTGAAATCAATCTTCTCAGTAATTTGAACTCTCACATCGTTTACTCCTGCAATTGATTTAAACCACTTATTACTTATATACAAGTACATATAGTTTCCAGGCTTCTGCCGAGACTAGACTGTGGGAGTCACTTAAGATTCCCCTACCAAAGCACAGTTTAAGTACTCACGTGGACAGGGGCCTGTGCAACGACATGGGCCACGAGGTCCCGGGCAGCACCAAGGTAACCCTAGAAGGGAGCAATAGCTAGAACAAAGATTCGGGTCACAGCAATCGCTACCAGGAAACTGAGCATCCACCACCACTGGACCTCCGTTCATCATATCTGCTTCAACAATTTAGAGTAGAAAAATATAAAATAAGTTGAGTAACACTACTAGCTTTCATCGTTAATTGTATTTCTTTATTGAATTTTATGAATTAAATTCGAACCAGTGGAGAGGAGAGCAAGAAACAGGAAGGAAACCACAGCAAACACCCTCATGGAGAAGTAGGACTGCATTTTGATTATGATGAGAGATTGGTATACAAATTAAATTTACTAGATATATTTGTGCATTGATGAAGAAAAGTTCACCTTGTTGAAGCCCTTTATATAATCGGTTGGATTGATGATTTCGTTTCTATTCATTTGTTTTGAAAATTGGATAAGGTTCTTCTACCATACAAAAACAGAAAACGTGATTAATGATAATATTATTTTCAATTATTCAATCGTGGTCCAACATCATTACCTGGATGATTTTTTTCCTGACATTTTCCATTAATTATGTTGAAATATGTGTACAAAAACACAACATAAATGACAACAAATTTAAATGTCCATAGATATACACCGTAAAATTTTACAAACAACGAACCAAATTCCTACACATATCCAATAACTGATACTTTGGATTTTAGATATAAATCTAACGCGGTGAAAAGTAATTTTTTAAAGAGGAATACGTTGTTGAAAAGTGAAGGATCTATACCCGAAAATTTATTAATATTGCTTTATACTTTTGAGAAATCCTTATGAAATAGCTATGACCATGGTCAAATCCAAAAAGAAAAATTACCATTTGAGAGATTGTATTCTTGGATTACCCTTTATGAGTTAAACAACCTGGTTCATTGAATTTTGAAGCAAGTATCTTTCATTTGGTTTCTACCATTTGTTATGGAAACCAGATAGTCTCCATTATGGAGACCACCTAGTTATAAAAATAAAAACCCAGTATGTTGTGGGTTCTTACCTTCTTACAACTAGAGTTTCCATAAAGACTTTTTTGTTCCTGCCATTCATAGACACAGAAGGAATCCAGGCCTTGGTTACTTTTTTGCCCCCTTGTTACTTGTTAGCATAAATAAATTGGCAAAAATTATATTATCCAATTGTACCATTTGGAAAATTTTTTTATAAAAAATAAAAAAAAATTACATCATTGAATTCTAGTTCTGATTTTGTTACTTGGGAAATATATATATATATATATATATATGTTAATTAATAAAGATTTTATACAATTCAGAAAGATGGTTGCATAATTTTCTGAAACTAGAACCTCCATCTTATATATAACATACTAATGAATTATATTTTGATCAATATATCATTAATTACGTTCAAGATCAATGATGATTACGAGTTGACATTCTAACAAATAACAATGTCGTAGTATTGCCTGTTTCACTAAATTAGATGAGCTGTCATCCCTAATCAAAAGAATAATATATTTTCTTGCGGTAATATTTGAATAGAATTTAATTTATATAGAACACAACTTTTTGGTTGGCATTTTTTCATTAATAATGAATGAGTGGATGTGATCTCTTTGTATTTATGTTGATCCGCCCGTCCTCTAATGTAAAAATGTCAGCCGATTTTCAGTCTAAATAAATAACACTACTCATTAAATTATATATGTGATTGTACATGCATGAAGAGTAATGTGGATAAAACTTTTTGTGCATAGAAAGTAGAATAAAGATTGGCATATAGTTTTATGCGGTTCATTTTGATCAGCCTCGGCCTCATTGCATCGGAGTGCAAGGGGAAGTTAATTTTCAGCAATGGAACAAACCAGCCACTGGGAAAGTGAAAATTAATGTGGACGCATCAACATTTCATGATCCGAATTCGGTGAGTCTCGGTATGATTCTTAGAGGTTCGGATGGTTGCTTCTTGGGTGCAAAGACAGTGAGGCTGGAAGGAAAATTTGAAGCAAAAATGGCTGAAACTTTAGGAGTACGTGAAGCCTTGTCATGGGCAAAGGAGAAGAATATTGATGGGGTTATTATAGAGATGGACTCCTTAGCCGTGTTGGAAGCTCTCCGGAGTACACAACCAGACTTCTCTTCCTTTGGCTTGATTCTTGACGATTGAAAAGAACTCTCCAAGGATATTACTGATGTAGAGTTTTCTTGGGTCTGTAGGTCTGCGAGTCAGGCTGCTCATGTTCTTACTCAGGCAGCTAGTTCTATATCAGGCTCTACTCGTTATTTTGTTAATCCTGATCCTACTGTCCTTTGTCGTGTACTTTATGTGGATGCAAGCAATGAATAATAGCCTCTATTTCCAAAAAAAAAAATTAAAAAAATTGAACAATTGAATTTATTATAACAAAGTTCTAAATTCATATTAAACTTTATATTGTTTCTATAGCTAGCTCAATTCATCTTGAAATTATTTGTCAATAAACACAAAATGTGGAAGTGACATAAATTGACAACTTTGTACAACAAAAATAAAATATACTGCCGTGGTCAATAAACGCAATCTTCCAAGGATATGGTGCAAAATGGAGAGGACATTTCTTCCAAATAATTAATAATACCTCCAATTTATGATTATGTTTAGCCACCGTTATTTGCTTTATTTCATTATTAGTTCTCGATGGACACGTTGATGTATTGTCCATCTAGGGATTATGGAAAGTTGATATTTCTTTATTGGTCCATATCTACTATTGCTTTATATATTACTAGTAAAGCACTCGTGCGATGAACAGACAGAATAATATGTAAAATATAGTCATTGCAAAATTAAATTACAAATGAGCAATATTTGTACGTCGGTCGCAAATACGAAAGCAATACAATATGATTTCAATAATAATATTCAATAGTAAATTCTAAATTACATAATATTTCCTTGTAACCGGTAAATGTACATAGACATGGTATCTAAAAATTAAAATTATATTAAATAAATAAACCTATATCAAATTAAATAAAAAAATATTTTGACTATTAGAACAGTTGAAAAGAAAATCATCTTGCTCAACTATTTTATAAAGCCGGGCACGTTTGCCTAACAATTTGTGTCACAAGAATCATCATTATTACTTATTTGTTTAAAAAAGTTTAACTTGTTAATGAAAGCCTAAAATAAAATTATACCATTTGTGACCTCGCTTAACGGTATCCTCAAACATGAGGTCAGGCCAGCATTGAATAAATTTTCTATTGAATTGATATATGCAGTATTTTCCAAATGAACTTTAATGTGTGTTCGCCAATTAAAATAAAATTTTCAACATCCATTAAAAATCATTGTTTATTTAGTTAACTTCTCCATTGAAATTAAATAGGCCTTACAAAATGAAAAAAATAACGATGTAGATGGTCACCCCAAAGATCACAAAAAAACAATAATAAATTATCAACGCTTAAAAATTACATTTTTAATTTACATAATATAGAGAGTGAGATAACATTTTTTTAACTCAAAGCCATGAGTTAGAATCTGAGTAGAAAGTTTTTTAAGTTTTCCAATTAGAACCAAATATATACATGTTTGTAATTATCATGGAAAGAGAGGCAGGAAAAATATGGCCCTTACAAAAACGACGATATGAGGTTGCAAATCTTTTGCGATAATTAGAGTTTCAGAAGGCGGTAAACATATAGAAAATTGCGAGTACGATTTTCTAAAATTAGAAAGGCAGTAAACATGGATAAAATTGGAAAATGAGCAAAGGCCGATGTGACATTTGTCTTATCTAGGAAAACTGAAAATTAAGAAAATGGCAAAAGCCGTATAAGGCAAAATGCGATTATAAATATGGGTAGAGAGAAAAAAAACCCACTAAATAACATCAAGAATGCTCTGAAAATTAAAGTTATGAATCGTAAAAGGAAAGCGTCGATAAAAAGGGAAGATTCTAGAAGTTGTTCAAAAATAACAAAGTAAAAATAACTAAAACAAAATAAAGTTAAAAAAAGGGAAAAGTTTGAGCTGGAAAACTTCTTTTGATTTAGAGTAATATAGATGTGATCCTTTTAGATAGGAATGCCAAGGGGGCGGGTACGCCTCCCCCGTACCACACCCCGTTGTTGAAGACTCAGGGCAGGGTGGTTTGGGGCGGTATGAGAAAAATACCCGTCACCCGTCCAGTTTCTTAAATCCTAAAAAAAAAATCAAAAAATTCAAAAAAATAAAAATGTATACTACATAAAAAAAACCATTCAAATAACATCAATCTCATCAAAACATGAGTACTCTTAATAGTTAACAAAATTATATAAAATGAAATAATTCTGGTTAACAAAATAGGGTTTGTCTTAATTTAAATTTAGTATTTTAAGTAAACTCAAATTTTGAATTATAGGATAAAAGTTAGCTAATATAAAAATTTAACAAAAAAAGATGTTGGGCAATGTGCTCAAGGCTTATCGCTTGAACCTTGACTCTTAGAGTTTGATTCTTCACTAGCTCACAATCTATATCAAATTTAAAAGAAAAAAAATGGAAAAAAAAGAAGACTTTCAGGTCGGGGCACGGTGGTTCAACAATTGGAGCCTAGCTAGGTAGCAGAGATATTTTAATTAATTAAGTACTCCACTAGTATTGAACAATGACAATTAAGACATAAGGGGCTCAAGTTAATGAATTAACACTATTTATCTACTTGTCAGTTTCTCGTTTACAAAGAATACTAAACTCAATACTTGAGTACCAGAAATTAGGCTTGGGCGTGGTTTGATTTAGTCGTGGTTTTAAGAAAACCAATCTAAACCAAAAATTGATGGTTTTTTAAAAAAATAAGTTATTTTATAATATTAAAATCGAACCATTAGTTTACTTTGGTTTAGCTATATGGTTATATAAAAAATTATAAAATATAGTTCTATTAGGTTACTGACTAAAGGTAAAAAGAGAAAAATATGTACTTTGTAGGAGCAATAACTATACTTTAGGGATTGAGTTATATAATTTTAATAGAAATTGAGATTGTTTGATAACTTTATTCTTTTAATACTGAATTTAAATCAAGAATTATGTTAATAAATTCAATGATATATACTTATGTTATTTTAAGTATAACATATATATACATGAATGCATGCAGATTTTACGAAGTTCGTACCAGTGGACAAGAAAACCAGGAGCAAAACTGCAAAAAACCTCACGGACTTCATTTTGGATTGATGATTCGTTGAAGCCTTTTATATAATTGGTTGTATTGATCAGGATTTCGTTTCTAATCATATTTTTTGTTTTTTTTTTTTTTAAAAAATTGGATAAAGTTCTTTCACTATACAAAACGTGATTAACGATAATTAAGTTATTTTATGATGTCCCATCAAAAAAGGTTATTTTATGATGTTACGTGAAAAATTGTGGTCCAACATCATGACATGGACGATTTCATTTGGTGTCATTGAATTCCAACTCTCTGTCAATTATGTGGAACTATATATTGGTGTACAAAATACTAGATAAACGATGATAACATATTTAAATGTCCACAGATATATGTATGCTAATTAAGAAACATTTTATACAATTTAGAAAGAGTTTTTTATAATCAAAGCACCATCTAGATTGCAGTGTCGGTTTTAAGCGTCCGCTTTACCTAGCTAGTGGGGGTTTGGAATCCCCCTGCCAACACAATTTAGAAAGAGTTGATGCGTGATTTCTTGAAACTCTAACCTCTATGCACATATCTTTTCAACAATATATTATACCATATATTACTAGGGTATTTTTTAGTTTGTTTTTCTTTTTGACGAGCAATAGTGTAATTGATGACCAAAAAAAAAAAAACCGACACCAAGTCATGCTGCAGTTCTGGGGGCATCACTATATTTGGCACGACATTAACCATCATGAACTCAATCTAGTCACAAAGTGAATTGCATCTAATTACTTCTTTACTTTGCAATTAGCTCATACTTAGAATTTTAGTAACAAGTAATTATATTTTGATCAATAACTATTAAAGTTCAAGATCAATGATATTAAGAGTTGATATTCTAACAATGTTGTATTGCACATTTCACTAAATCAATGAGATGTAATCCCTAACGGTGAGAATTATATAACAAAGTTCTACATTCATGATCCTTAAAACTTGTCTTGTTTCTATAATTAATTAACTGGCTCAATAATTCACCATGAAATTATTGTTAATAAAGAAAAACTGTGAATTAATGCGACATAAATTAATAATTTGTACAAACAAAAATAATATAATATTGCATTTGTTAATAAACGAAATCTTTCAAGGATATGGTGCAAAACCGAGAGGACAGCTCTTCCAACTAATTAATAATATTTTAATCTATGATGATGTTAATTTAACCACTCTTTTTGGCCGTCCATGTAAAATATGTTTATTTTTTAAGAATCTTGACAAATGTACATTTTTCACTATATATTATCTACATATGATTGAATATATGTAGCCATTTTTCAATGTGAATATATGTTTAATTTAGACCCACGTGATTTGGCCGTCCCTGTAAAATATGTTCGCTTTCTAAGAATCTTGACAAATGTACTTTTTTCACTAAAATATTATCTAGATATGATTGAATATATAAAGTCATTTTTAAATATGAATATATGCTTAATTTAGACCCGCGTAGTTTGGTAAGGTAAATTTTTTATCAATTTGATTTTCGGATATTAAAAAACAACATGCGACGTATCGAGTTTGAGCTTTTCTACGCGGCAGTACCAAAACGACACGACATGTTTGCCCAGCCTAATCATTTAGCATGTATAATAGTATATAACATCACTTCTTTGGTCTTACGTATCAAGTTTATAAAACTACTATAGTTAATCATAGGCGACCCTACAACAGCGGGTGGCACTTCAATTTAATAATTTAATTAACTTGTTGTATGGAGCTCTCTAATTTAATTGACGATAACATTACACAATAACATTATTTATTTAGATTGGAGGTTTTCAGTTTAGTTATCATTTCCTTGGCCCTTAAATAAATTAATGCCCCTATGTATTTATATATCCCCATCTGTCCCCTAATGTAGTACTGTCAACTAAACTAGAGATCGGTCTCAAGTTTAGATAAATAACATTGCTCCCTAGGGTTAATAAAATAACCATAACTAATTGAATCAAATCAAAACTGAGCGGTTTGGTCCAGTTTGGTTAGATTTATCTAAATTTTGAAATGATTATGGTTATTAAAATTTGGATATGATTTTCGTTCCAAAACCAATAACTAAACCATAACCAATCTAAGAATTTGATTTTGAATTTATTAACTTAATTCTTGATTTAAATTTTCAAAGTTAAAAGAATAAATTTATTAAACAATTTCGATTTCTATTAAAACCATATAATTTAAACTATAGAGTATAGTTATGTCCCTACAAAGTACATACCTTTTTTTTTTTTTTTTTACCTTTAGTAGGTATTATAATTGAATCATATTTAATTATCTTTTATATAACCATAACTAAACTAAACTAAACCAAACAAAAACTGAATGATTTGGTTTTAGTTTGGTTTTAATATTACAAAATAACTGAATGGTTATTTAAAAAAAAACCATCGGTTTTCGGTTTGATATGATTTTTTTAAAACTACGACCAAACAAAACCATGCCAGTGCACCTTACACTCACCCATTAAATTGCTTATATGTGATGATAATTTTCATATAATTTGTTTCCAGTTTATCGTGATATATTAGCAATTCAATGATGTGGAAGTAGGGTGGACACTAGATGGAGTCGATGTTTAGCATTAACCTTTAATTTAATTTAATTTAATTCTGATGAAACACAGTAATCTCTTCATCTTTGGGACACTGGATTATAAAGAATAACATTGTGCATAATAAAAATAAAGTCATCCCTAAAAATATTTATTTGCAATTCTATTCCATATAGCTATATATTCACCTAAAAATAAAGTCATCCCTGATGTGGATCGGGTA